>JAODUD010000001.1:51016284-51026927 GCA_026784285.1 Stomatorhinus walkeri | reverse complement strand
AAGGCCGCAATGTCCTTTTTAAGATATGGTGACCAAACCTGCACACAATATTCAAGGTGAGGTCTTACCAAGGAATTTTATAGTCTTAGCATTACCTCCCTTGACTTAAACTCCACACACCTGGAGATCCTATTGGTTTTTTTTATTGCGTCCCCACACTGGCGAGAATATCTCTTTGTTGGCCTACCTGCTTGTCTGTCTGCCTGTTTGCCTATCTGTTCTGAGTCCCTGTCGGCCTGTTTGTCTGTCCGCCTGCCTCCCTGTCCACCTGTCTGTCTCCAAGTCTGCCTGCCTGAATGTCTGTTGGTCTGCCTACCTGTCTGTTTTTCTGTGGAATGCTGCTGCTTCTTAATGCACATGCACATTAAAACATTTGTTTGTATTAGTGTTAAGGTTAGGGCTGAGTAGGGGTCATGGTCGTCATGTTGTGATTAGAGTTTTCGCCATAGAAATGAATGGAGAGTACTCACAAAGATATACTCACAAACCTGTGTGTGTGTGTGTGTGTGTAGGTGTGTGTGTATGTGTGTGAGAGAGACCTTTTGTCTGTCAATCACGTGTCTCTTTGTAAGGTCACAGCCATGGATTCAGCTAGGGTAGCCTGAAGGTACTATGTCGGGTTCGAGCCGAGAAGCCTATTAACAGCAATGCGACAAAATACCTAACTGCACTACCCCACTGGGGCTTGTTGGGTGCATGTAACAATGAGATATCATTCATCTTTAAGATTGACTGTCAGAGTCCACCTGAACCTTCCCACCCCCATCCTCACACATCATTTTTAATTTCCCTGGGCTTAATCAGCATGCGTTTGGTAAATGTGGTAATAGAGGGTCTGTGACTTTTCCCGGTCAGGTCACGTTGTACTGCCCTGCACCCTGATTTGTCTGCCCCAGGCAGACAGCAGGCACTCCTCCGCTAATAAGTCATGTGACTAATGTCGTCTGTGCCCTCCATAAATCAAGCGTGATTCTGTTTTGCACTGGTGAAGTAGGGTGACGGCGTTGTTTCTGTTTTACCTTGCATCACCTGCTTGTGGAGCGGCAGAGCTGACTCTGTTAGTCATCTGTTTCTGCCATTGTTCCCATGTTTATTATTCACTAATTATGTTGTTGTTTCACAGCTTGCATCGTTATAAGCACAGTACACATGAGTATACAGGTACAACTGCATGGTTAGTCCCAGGGAGTGAGGAGGGGCACATTTTATCATGGCGGAGTGTCTGTCCTCCTGGGGGCTGACACACCAGCCTATGGCCTTCTGTGTGTCTGTGTGACAGGTGATAAGATCCCTGTGAATATGGGGCTTTGCTGCTCCTATGATGCAGGCTGTCACTATGGATTTAATTGGACGATTAACTCGGTGTACAGTTCGGTGGGAGGACGAAATAGCATGCAACGTAATTAATGTCACAGGTGAGGTGCGGTTCTCAAAGGCCAAAAATGTGTCTCAGAGCGTTATCTGCACTGGCCATGCAGTACCTGCAGCATGGCCATGAAGGGAGGGGCGTAAGAAGGTCCTGGTGCCTCCTGCCCATGGTGAAGGAAGGTACTGATGCTAAACATGGACACTTGGGTGGTTGGTCTGCATGGACAGCCAGACCTGTCTTAAACATGCTGCATCCAGGATACTACAGACGCTCAAAGATGCATTCCAGTGATTCACTCTGTGTTCAGTATAGTTCAAAAGTTCACAGCTGTGTTACAATGACACATCAGTCAGATGTTCAGTGTTGTGTTACAGTGACAGACACTGTGTTCAGTATCAGTCAGATTTTCAGAGCTGTATTATAGTGACACACTGTGTTAGTATCAGTTAGGTGTTACACACAAGCTGTGTTACACTGAAACACTGTAGGTTCAGTGTCAGCTTCAGTGTCAAAGTGAATTGCCCACCGGTCTGTTAAACCCCCCTGGCCCCCGGGGTATTTTGTGACCACATTATTAGCATTTGTAGACTTCATCTCCAGAGCCCTCAGTCTAATTCAGCCTATTCATTCTGCCCATAATTTAGCCCAAGCACAGTGCATAGCCGACAGTCCTGCTTTCTGAGGCCCTTTTCTGCTCCACTGACTGTTCAGTCTGTGGATCAATATGATTCGACAGGATCTAATTCTGCAGCAGACTTGTTCATTTGTCTGAATTTTTTCTTTTCTCTTCTGCAGGCTGACATCATTTAAAACATTCCCACTATCTAATGTACCAGGGTGTATCTGGTTTTTGAGTCATTTCAGCTCTTCTGAAATTCCATGAGCTTTATTCTTTATCAAATACATCAGGAGACTAAATATTTCAAAATAATGACCCTGTCATTGTGCCCTGGGATATCACATCTTTTTATGTCCTCACCATCAAAACGTGAACCCGCAGGGCACCAGCTATGTCCTCAGTATCAGTAATAAACATCTGAAGAGTTCAACTTGCTGAACCCCACCGCAATGAAATATATATCCTCAAAGGTCTATGGGCCATAATATAAGATAGGGGTGGGAGGGATCTGTGAGGAATTTGAGCTCAAATTTCTGTTTTTGAAGTGCTTAGAGATTATAACTTGAGATCAGCTGCCATTTAAGGCGGACGTAAATATACCGCTTTTGTTATGTAAGGGCATTTTTCCTGGATGGTAAATGTAACTGTCAGCACACAAGGAAACTGCCTTTGATCGGTGCTTTGCTCACAGATGAGCAGTCGTCTGTGTCTGCGATGTAAAAACAACATCCCTGTAAAGTGGAGAGAGGGAGAAGGTGTGAGATCAGTTTCAGCCTCGGCTCACCACACCATCCCACACAGCACACCCTTCTGTGAGGTGCTTACCTCTGGATCGCTGTCTTCTTGGTCTGCTGGAAGACCCCATCATTCATGCCAGTTCTGCTTCTCTGTAATCTGTAATAACGGTGATTACACACAATCTCCCTGTTGTCAGAAGCAGTACAAATATCTGTGATAGTGCTGACATGCATGGGCAGTAATCACCTTTGACTTAGCTCCACCCTCTTCAGATTACTGCCTGTCAAAGGTGTTTATTTGTAATACTGACACAGACTGATTTTCAACTTTCGAAACTCATTCATTAGCATTTTTCTTTTGTTTTCTTTTTTGCAATGAAATATGTCTAAGTGCAGTTTCCTTCTAAAGAACAGTCCCAGCTTCAGGTCCTCCCCTAACTGACATATTACACATATTCAGGCACCTGTGAAGATTTATTCGGCATGATTTTTTTTAATTCTCTGGGAAATTTTTTCTTTCCACGGGTTCAAATGTGGTGGTACTGTAAATACAGGGATGGCGCTTAGGCAGTCCCTGCAATGTAAATGTTGCTAAAGCATAGGTCTGGGACTTATGGACATTAAAATATTTAAGGAATTATGGGCATAATTTTCTTTTTTCATTAGGCAAAGTAGGATGTGGATGTCATGACCATCAAATCCAACCCTTGGCCATCTTCTTGTTTCTTATGTATCCTTCCAGTTATATAATTATCTCCACAAGGATCTAGTGAGTGTCATTAACAGGGATCTGCCCTCTTTCAAAGCAGCAACAGAAACAAGGTGGAGGCCTTCCGCAATGAGTCAGAGAGTTTGGCAAGTAACAGCCTCTGTCTCTCTAGCCCCTGGGATCAACCATTCCGGCAGGAAAATCAAGTCACAACATGCCATTATTTTCTATGGAAAACATTTGCGTTCCCAAGCTGTAACCGTAAACGTTATACCTGAATCGTCTCCTTTGTTCCCCATATTTCAGTAAAAACAGTATTAAACACTTGTAGCACTGAACATGCATATTTAAAAAAGACCCTGAAGCAAATGGGGGTTGAGGGCCATAGTGTCAACCCTGAGATTTGAACCCATGACCTTTTGATCATAAGCACAGTATCTTAAAATGTTGAGCTACACAGCACCCCTATTCATAACCTGGAGGAGGTGTGGTATTGGACTGACTGATTGTTCTGGTATTTTAATGATGGCAGATTGCTTTTTTATGTAGTTTATTAATGCCCCAGTAGGGACGAGGTCAAAGCTGGTATCTGCAGTGACAGGTGAAGAGAAACAGGACATGCAGCTCGTACCGCATGCTATCTGCACTGGGCCGACACATTACCCAACAATAAGAGTCACGGTTTCAGGCAGTGCGGACCTTAATCATCTTTGTAATTAGTTACTGCAGCGTGTCTCGGTGTCTCAAGCCGGTGTCGCATTCCTGTCCGGAGTCTGAGTTCCCTCCCTCACGACTGATTTCAGGAAGAATGGAAGACTCCACATGACAGATCCCCACCGTCATTGGAAAGGACCTAAAAAAAGTAGATGACTAACATGGCTGCCCACCGAATCCGAGTGACGAACAACAGCAATGCACTTCCTCGGTGCAAATCCGAGGGGACGCTTATGGAATTCAGCGAAGGAGTGTCCGAGGCCAGCCTCACAGATGTTAAAGGTCAGCTACTTCTTCTACCGATATTGTGCTAAGTGTGCCTTCTGTCAAGCTTTTACTCTAAAACAATGTAAGTAAATGCAGGGATGCTTGATCTTTCTGTGGCACATTGTATAATAATATATGCTCAGCATTTATTCATTGCATTTGTGTCTTGCAGTGCCTTCACCCAGTGCCTTAAGACTGGAGACTCCAACCTCCCTTGGGAATGCAAAGGAAGTCATTGCCATTAAAGATTACTGTCCCTCCAACTTCACTACGCTGAAGTTTTCTAAGGGTGACCACCTGTTTGTCCTGGACACATCAGGGGGAGAATGGTGGTACGCCCACAACAACAAAGAGATGGGCTACATCCCTGCAGCCTATGTGAAGCCAGTCACCTGCAGGAACTCAATCCTGAGTGATAGCGGGACAGTCAGTAACCTTGGGGACTGCTTTGAAGAGGGTGCCCAAGAGCTGGACCTTCTTGGCGACTGGAATGGAGTCCTAAAGCACTGCTCACCCTGCAATAGCAATCCCTTTGTCCCACGTTCCTCTACTAATCCCTTCTTCTCTGGACCTCCACAAGGTACTCTGGACCAGAATTGCAATAGGAGGGCTGTACATAGCACTGTGGATCTACTGTTCTTTGACACTCCCTCCAACCCCAACGCCAGCAATGGCAGTGCCCTTAATGGCACCTTTGACTTGACACCTTTGAATCCCAACCCAGATATCACACAGAACTTCCGCAGGGGAAACCCCTTCTTCAGGAGCAAGCGGTCCTACAGCCTTTCTGAGCTCTCCATCCTCCAGGCCCAGGCAAATTCTCCAGGTTCCTCCTCTGGTTTTTTCACTGGTTTAAAATCTCCGACCCCAGAGCAGTTTCAAAGTAGGGAGGACTTTAGGACTGCATGGCTCAACCACAGAAAGTTGGCCCGGTCATGTCATGACCTTGATTCCCTTGGCCAAAATCCAGGCTGGGGACAGACGCAGCCTGTAGAGACTAACATTGTGTGCAGACTGGACAGCTCTGGAGGCGCCGTGCAGCTGCCTGACACCAGCATCAGCATTCACGTCCCAGAGGAACATGTACCCCTTGGAGAGACCCAGCAGATCTCATTGAAAGCCTTGCTTGATCCCCCACTGGAACTCAACACCGACAGGTGCTCCACGGTCAGCCCCGTAGTGGAGATGAAGCTGAGCAATATGGAGATAAAGACTTCCGTCACCTTGGAGATGAAGGTATCCGTTGTAGTGAAGAAGGAGAGCCGGCAGGCAGCTGAGATCACATGCGTCCGTAGCGACTGCAAGGAAGGACCATATGTACCCATTGAAGAGGCCTACATGTATGGGGACACAGTCCAGGTTCTGCTTGATAACCTTGAGCCTTGCATGTATGTGGCTGTAGTGGCACAAGCTAAAAACCTTGCCATCAACTCCACGGTCTGGGACCATGTAGTGAAGAAGGTCACCTTGGGTGTCTATGGGCCCAAGCATATCCACCCCTCCTTCAAGACAGTAGTTGCTATCTTTGGGCATGACTGTGCCCCGAAGACACTGTTGGTAAGTGAGGTGGGGAGGGAGGCCCATTCTGCACCCCCTGTAGCTCTGCAACTATGGGGGAAGCACCAATTCGTATTGGCCAGGCCACAAGATCTGCAAGTCGGCGTTTACTCAAACATGTCAAACTATGATGTCAAGGCCAATGAGCAGGTTCAGATTGTCAGGGGCTTCCAGGTGAAGCTGGGTAAGGTGAGCCGTCTTGTTTACATGATCACGTCTCGTAATGCAGATGACATCTCAGACTTCACACTGAGGATCCAGGTGAAGGACATCCAGGATTGCATCCTGGCTCAGTTCTGTGTGCAGACACCACAGCCCCCTCCCAAAACCGGGACACGAGCATCAGGTCAGAGAAGGTTTCTGAAGAAGAAGGAAGTGGGAAAGATCCTTCTGTCTCCTCTGGCCATCACTACCAAATACCCAATCTTTCAAGATCGCCCTGTTACCAACTTGAAGTTTGGAAAATTGATCAAAACCGTGGTTAGACAAACCAAGAACCCATATCTCTTGGAATATAAGAAGGGAGACATGATTGCACTGCTTAGTGAGGAGAAAATTAAGCTAAAGGGGCACCTGTGGACCAAAGAGTGGTACATTGGGTATTACCAAGGCAGAACTGGACTTGTTCATGCTAAAAATGTTCTGATTGTGGGCAAGATTAAGCCCATTCATTTCACTGGGCCAGACCTCACCACTGCCATACTGTTAGATCAGATCCTAAGGGCCTGTAAGTTCCTGACCTACATCTATGCCTCGGTGAGGACCATACTGATGGAGAACATTGGGAACTGGAGGGTCTTCGCTGACTTACTTGGCTACAATAACCTGCCTTTGACGTACTTCAGCCGGAATGATCTGGACAGCGAGCCGGAGAAGGTGGCCTGTGTCCTGGAGAGGTTCAAGGAGGACTGCAACAATTCAGAAGGGAAGGAAAGGAAGTCCTTCCAGAAAGAGCTCATGACTGTGAGTGCTGTAATCGGCGGCTGTGTTGCCGTGATTGCCTCCCTCTTAGCTTAGCGTGGCCCCTTATCTGCTTAGCGGTAGCGTAAAGCTACGCTCTAAAGCACTAATGCCGGGGACTGCAGTAAATAACCAGGCAAAGGTGGTCTGCGGATGCTGTGGAGCATGGTAACTCATATTGGCAGAATCGCCGCCCTGTAAATCACTCAGTAAACAGGGTGTGTGTGCATGCAGCATGCTTAAATCATGCCACTGCTTCTGCAAGAGTTTTATATATGCTCCTTCATCGTAAGAAAATCCCTGACAAGGAAAACAACGGGTGCATTTCGGGATAGCAAGGCCCAGCGAGCGACTTCACAGAAAGCGCAGGATTGCCAGGCAGTCCTCCATAAGGTGACATGAGCCGTATTCACCGGCCCTATTACCTGGAGCGCAGCTTCCGTGAATTAAGTGTGACTGAAGATAACACCATAAACAAATGCGGTGCTATGCGGGCCCTATTTACACACCATATCATGAGTAGGTTATACGGGAGGGTTGTCATATGGAGGCAGCTGGGAAATGTCCTGTTTTCACAAGTAGGCATTTCCATGATAAGGGCGGGTTTGTGATCTGTGGTTTGCCTTGCACAAGATTACCCTGATCTGTGTGCACCTTTTTTCATAGAGATCCAAAGATGGAATGCTTCCCTTTATGTTTATAGCCCTCGTCCACTCACTCCCTCTTTCCCTGATCATTCTCCTTAGCTATCTTCTCCATTCATTTCTTGCTTGCAGGCCATTACCCCATATCAAAAGTTGTAAAAGCTGTAAGTAATATGTGGCCATAAACACATGGATAACAGATTTAAAGGGTCCCAACACTGGAAATAAACAGATTAAATGCAGAGTTTATAGCCATTGTTATTCTGAATTACACAGTATTTCACACAGTAAGTGCCAGACAGAATATAGTGCAGAGTATACTTGCAGAAGTACATTTTATTTTTCTTCAAGATTGGCAACATTTTGCTCTTTGCCTGACCACAGATTATAATCATTAGCCAAGAAACAGGACTGTTTTTGTTAATCTGTCATGTTTATGGTGTATTTAAAGACCCCCAGTTGGTCTGTTATCTGTCCAGACAGCATATTGTGTTTGACATATTCATTACCAACACCATGTTGCCCACAAGCCAAAGCTTGGAGTTTGTGGTAGGAAATTAATTTTCTTAAATGGTGATTTTTCAGAATTTCTGTATGGAAATGTCGCTGATTCTTTATTTAGGTCATTATTCGGTCATGTGCAGTGGGCAGATTTGAGTGTGCTTACTTATATGTGTTCATTCATTTAATATGATGAACAAATACTGTTGAGTATATAAAACCTTCTTTTAAAGATGTTGGTGTTGGTAGAGAGAGAAAAAGCCTGAAAATATTTCATTCAGCCAGTGAGATTTAGGATTCACGCTGGAAATTGTAACAATCTCCCCACTGAAAAGCATATTCTTGAAGTTTGAGTAAATCATCAGAGTGAAACAGTGTAGTTGAACAGTGATTTCAGTGGATTGTCTGTTGCATCGCCTTCATGACAAACCTAAATGCTTAACTACTTATTTGTGCAGTCGCCTGCCATGGTATGATGAACCCCTGGTTTGCTGGGCCCCCTCCTGATTGGCTCTCTGACCCGTCATTAGGCGATGTCTGCCAAGCTAATTTTGGAAGTGAGAGATGGAGTTCATGAATCCCGGGGAGTCCTCCAAAGCAGACATTAATATTCATGCACCTTTGGCAGTAGAAAGAGAAATAATTGACAATAAATATGAAACAACGGAAAGATAGAGTTACCCACTTCTCAAATGAAACTCTCTTTCGAGCGAGCTGTAGCCACATAGACGCATGTGGAGGGTCTGAACACCTTTTTCTGGCCCTTCAGAGGGGCAAGAACAAGTACTCTTATCGGGTATGATTTCCAAACTTTGTGCAGTTATCCCCTCTGCAGAAAGAGTGAAAATCTAAATTCAACATGCCATGAAAAACACCGGGAGGTCATATTCTGGAGATTCTGCTGTGTTAGGTGGATCCAGGGCATTCCTTGTGATGTATTGACTCCCCATGTGAGAATTTCCCCATTTGTATGGTGGTAATCAGTGGCTGCTGGTGAGAAAAATTCTTGGTGGGGCTGACGTACCAATAGATTTACCTTTCTAGTCCAGTATAAGCATTCAAATGAACAGTCAGAAAATGACAACAATTTCACAATCATAATTTAATTTCCTTCTCAAAATCAGCAGTTTCACAGATAAAGTAAAGTAGCAATTTACAGCTATGGTTATTTCGAGCCTGTCAGGTCCCAGCTCCTTAACGTGGATTTATCCACCATCGTCCTTCTCGCAAAAGGGTAATTGAATAAAGATCTCATCGAATTTGATGGAAGCTGCCCTTCAACTGTCGTTGTTGCCATCATTTCTCTCTGACTGTCTGACCTGAGAGCGATCCAAAACTTTCCCTTTTTTTCTGTAGCAGGGGCGAAATTTCCAACTCCCCAAAACCAATTAATTGTGGTAAGAAAAATCTTTATTATTTTCACGTAACGACCATGCACAATTGCTTATTTCACTGCACTTCTGAGTTGTTTTGATGAGTGCCCAAGAAGAGAAATGATTGGTGGAAATCTGTCAGTGGAAATTCAGTTGAAAGAGAGTCAGTTGGTGGAAATAGGGTCAAATAATTGAGATTGCATGTAGGCACACACTATTAAGTAAAACTGACATTGGTAATATATATATCCCAGTGACTTTCAGCTTCAGATGCGTCAGTTCTGCTAACAGACCATAAGACCAACGTAACATGGGTCATTCACTCAGGTTACCCTGGAATCATGGTATATTGAAAGATTTTAACAGCTCTGGGCAATTAGTGGCTTCACCTTGGGTCTGTATACAGATCTTCTGAGGCTTCAATATGCTGCCAGCTTTAGAGGTTGAGGCGTACATTTCCTCTGCTTTCATTGACATACGTTTAGACAGCTGCAGCAGAAACAATGCTCAACATTTTGTGAGGGAAGCCTGCAGCTCCTCACAGTAAGAGAGCTGGAGAGAATCCAGCCAGGACCCAAGGAAAGCGTGAGGAACTAAGGAAGACAAACCACAGGAATGACAACCACATAAGCGTTCTGGCTTAGCTTAGTACGGTTTCATTTTGTCAGTGTAATTGTTAAGAAATCAATAGATTTAAACTACTACTGTCAAGCTTTGGAGGCTTTCAGAATGTTCTCCAGGAATCATGTTTATGATAGAACAATCAGTGCGTTTCATGGACCATCTGTGTTTTCCAAGCCTTAGGAGATTGCTGGTCAGTGAGAATGTTGATGCTGCTACTAATGCATGTGTGACTGGCTGTGCCTCATTAATTTTAATATGCCACTTTGTTATTAACCAAAAGCCATTGCATAGCAATACACGTTTCAAGCTTCGTAAATTTTAGGCTTTGGAAATCAGGTTGTAGGCCATGAAGACTTTGAAGGCTCACACACTTTGTATTTTTGGGTGAGAGCAAGCAGACAAAACTTTACGAGACCATGAGGCGTGTTAACCAGCATTCTTGCTCCACATCCTGGTCTGTCTTTGTTTATATACACATTATAGGTTTTTCTCCAAATAACCCAAAATGACTCCCCGAACCCCCCTCCCCCAGCTTTCTGCTGTGAACGCAGAGAGCAACTCCTCACCCC
>JAODUD010000001.1:50988722-51000553 GCA_026784285.1 Stomatorhinus walkeri | reverse complement strand
TTACTCCCTCTTTCACCCCCCCATTTTACTGCAGTTCCCCAGATATTTTAATTTGTAGGTGTAGCTCTCAGTGTACATGAAGTTGAAGACCCCAGTCCTACATGAATACACCAGAGTTCTTTGTGAATTGCACTCCCAAGGACTCACAAGCTCCTGCTTTGAAGGTCAGGGAGCTTCCTTCTCATTTATGAACCACAGTCAAGCCCTCATTCCGACCTTCGCCATGACAGAATGCTGAGTTGCCTAGCAACAGGCATTCTTACCAGGGAGGCCTTTCCTATTTGTCAGAAGGTGCGCACACCTGTCTTGCTTTGCAATGTCAAAAAATAAACTAAAAAGTCTGGGCTCTGTCTGGAGAGGGGAAATGCCTTATAAGAAACGCTCTGTTCATCGTTGCAGCACGTAACGGGTCATGTCTGCTTTCACATGCAGAAATCTCAGGGCTCCGGAAGAGCAATGGCTGCTGCCATTTCCCCCAGTCACCTCCCCTTCAAGACAGGGAGTCATATTTCCTGTAATCTCTCACATGCTGGGAGCAGGGAGTGAAAAGACTCATCACACTCGCATTATGGGAACGGGCCCACAAAAGAAGGCAGCACGCTTTATCTCTTGCCTCATTGTTCATGCGATCAGTGCGTGTGCTTCCATGCCACCTAAAAGTACACTTTCCCACAATCCTCCCTGCTCTCCTGCAGGGTGCGCTCTGACATGGGGCTGTTTAAAATAGCACTGTTTACTTGTCAGCTGAACAAAAAATGGCCCCACCTAGGATTTTCACAGGACATCACAGAATCTGAATGGGGGAAGACCAGGAGATCATTCACTTTCTGCTCATCCTAGTTGGAGAAAGCCCTTCTGGGGCATGTTCCTTTATCTGGGAGACTTGAGGACTATCGTAATGAAACAGCTTCGTCCGGAGGGAAGGGGCAAAAATGGACCTTTCCTTTGAAGTGGCTGACTGCTGATAGCTGTTTTATCTCAGTACCGTAAGCTCCGGGGCAGGAGGTGGAGGGAATGATCACATTCCCAAAGCACGCCACCCTGGTCCAACACTTTCACCCACTTCATGTATGAATGAGCCAGACACACCTAAGACGTTTACCTCAGTTTAACAGACCTAGAAATGGCTTTTTGTTACCATACCATCAATTAGTAATCTCATGACTGTCACCAGAGCATAGGTGTGGTCATCTTTCGGTATGTAAGTCAGCCATTTCCGAAGACTTTGTGGCTTACTGACATAATTAAAAATTCTCCAGTATCAGTAAAATATAAAGTAATACACTATGTAATTATTGGTATGAAATGGGATACCTGACAGGCTGGTAATCAGCACTTGTAGGATAAATAACAGTAATAGTTTTGGCAGAGGTGAGATCAAAATGTTTATGAGGTGATGTACTCCTGGCAGTGTTTATGAATTTTGCAGGAGCGCTCCCACCCCACCGAAAAGGAAGGAGGGGGTGCAGAGGCGATGGTCCCGGTACCTGGTACTCCTTGGTGGAAATTACTCCACGTCTCCCAGGTCAGCTGCATCTTGCCCGGTGAAGGAGAAACGCATACGTGTGGGCGGAGGGAAACATAAGAGGCGTATAATTGCAATTTGTCAAAGCAATTAATCCTGCAGTGAATGCATTTTCGTGGGGTGAACTGCGCAGCATGACCGCAGTCCGCCTCGGGTCGAGAAACTTGGACCGTCTTCAGACTCGAGTTACCGCCTGCCCGGGACACCGGTAGTCACATTCATAACGACCTCTCCTGAGGTGTTAAACTTACTGCACACATGTTAATGAGCAAACAGCGAGTCACGCATGGCACACTGATATATGCATTTTCCATTCTGGAAAGAAAAGGTTTAAATAAACAGACAACGAAACAAAGGTCAGAGGAAAATGTATGAATTACTTAACAACACTTATTAAATATATATTTGAATATTACAGGTGTAATAAAGTTAACAGAGGTAAAGATATAAAAAATGTGTGTCTTTAAAAATAATAAAAAGCTCCTTAATGGTGCTAAACCTAGCAAAATATATTTATTCAAATTATTTGAGTAAATATGTTGTACAAATTTCTAACTTGGCTATATTTTTGCTTCTTATAGGGACGTTTTCCGGACAACATGGTGTAATTCTGCCATCTGGTGGACAATATGCGTACTTAATAAAATTGATTATATCCATTTTGACTCACTTCTCATCCCAAGTTGTAGTGATTTAGATCCTATTCTCAAAGCACAGGTAGGACTGACCGTGAACCTCTGAGCACTCACACATTACAAGGAAGTAATCGGTTCACCTTAACTGCACATGATTAGACGGTAGACAGGAACACACACACACACACACACACATACACAGCTAGGACAGGAGTTTCAAACACACAACTTGCACAGCTGAAGTGGTACCTACTGGCCTGACCTACTGACTTATGCGCTGAAAGGTCATCAGCGACTAGAGTTACTTGTTAACAATTGAAAGGTACTGCCTTTTGTTCTTTTGCTTATAGATCCACATTTCATACTGTTTCAAGACATTTTCCAAGACAGGTATCCAGGTGGAAGACTTGTTAATAAGCTTGTCTAACTACAAGCTACATTATTGATGGAATGATGGAAGGACTGTAATATACCAAGACTGGACATACACAGGACATACAAGACTGGACAATACCAATATGGGCACTGTCTGTAAAGGGGAATAGATTTTGAATTAAGAAAAGCCTGGTGATAATTTACAATGTCAATTACAATGTCAAGCCGCCATTGATAAAGCCTTTAACAATGGAGTCTATCCCAAGGAGCCCAGGGCACAGGAATGTTGAATACCCTGGGGCAGGTTTGTTGTTTCTGGGGCCCCGTGCAAAACAAATAAACAAATAGCAAGTGGAGAAGATCATAGACAGATTAGACAGATTAGATTGAGGGCTGAGACAAAGTAGTATATTCAAGACAAAGTAGTATATTCAATTCCCAATCTGTCCACAAGATGGCAACAAAATCCAAAAGAATTCAGGTACCACTTTACAATAAGGCTCCCATTTGCCACTTGTAATTGGTACTAACTCATTAATAAAAATAGAACTCTGTTATAACTTGTTTAAATTTTCAATTAATAATTTACAAAGTGTTATAACCTAATTGATAACCAGATTATAAACCATTCATAAACTCTATATGGGTAGTCTTACTGTAAAGTGGCACCAGAATTCAACCACAGCCTATACACGTCCATCAGAGTAGGATGCTCATTTTCCTTATTATCAGGATATCTGTATCTGTTCTACTATAAAATGGCAAAAATCCAGATTTTCATTATCACTAATTTGTTACATCACACCTCTAGGTTACTTTAATGAATTTCCCACTGAGATCAATAAAGTATATTTTATCCCATTACATTGCTTTAGGTGTTTTAGATGTATAACAAGGTGTGATTTCTCCATAGTCCATGCCAATCTATGAGTAAATTATGAGGGGACTGGATGTGATGCAGTAACCCATCAGTGCTAGCAGTTTTTACCGGGAGATTTCAAGGCTGGTTTTCTAATTGACTGGGTTGGTAATGAGCAGTTAGTATCCCAGATAGCACCATGTTACTGTTTCAACGTTGAATTATAGTTAAATGTGTCGAATTATGGTCAATGATAAATTATCAGTGTTGAAACTGAATTGATTTTTGGCCAGATTTTCAATATTGAAAATTTGATGGTGGCAAAACCTTGATTCATTGTTGATATAAAGTGAAAGACTGAAGATCCAATTTTCTGAGTTGGAATCAATGTCATTTCAACATATGTGTGCTATCTGGGATGTTTTTTCAAGCTTGATAGGTACGTCGTACAATTGATCCCTCCAAAATTGCTTTTATTGGTAAAAATAAATATATTACATACAAAATTTAGAATCTTGCCAGGAGGCATATCTTACATATACAAAGTATGGAAAGGTGACCCGCTGGTAGGTCAGTCCGCCTATGAACCGGGCTCTGTGAAATATGGACCATAAGATATGTGTACAATCAGCAGCTGGAAATGTCCTTCATTTACTGCGATGAATCGCAGAACGCAGTGCCAGTAAGATCTTTAAAACACTGATACTGCGTCCTGCTTAGTGTTGTCTAACAAGTGTTAGTAGACCTACGTAGTACGGTTTTCCATTTGAGTCCGAGTTTAATACTCCTCTTGGTAAAGCAGATGTTTATTTTATTATGTCAGGGTGCATATTAAATGTTTAGTTGGTTGAGGTATTTGCGTTTTTTAAACATACATTCAGACATTTAAGTCTCGCAAACCCCACAATATTAACGATCTGTTCTCAGCATATATCCCGTCGAAATGCTTCTGGTGCAAACATGTTATTTCAATCTCCCTGCGTAAGTATCCACCTCGACGTCAGCGTGAGTGTATTTCCAGATTCCGGTGGTGTGAGCGTGAGGTGCATTTCTCGTGTCTCTGTGGGCGGGTTTCAAGCTTTCGTACCCGAGCGAATAGTGTCTTACCTTCAGTGCGCTTTACGCGGTGACTGGAAGAAGGGCTGCTGACGGATGTATACCTTCTTCTTCTTCTACGTGAATTTAAGTACGGATAGTATTCGTTTTTAAATATATGTAGGTTATATATATATTTTTTTTCTTTTGTGAATATCCACAAAGAGAAAACGTTTGTCGGTGCAAGAAGGTGGACGCATTTTGGTTTTATTGCAATCTTGACACCCAGCAACAAATCTGCGGTCTCCCTGGAGCACCACAAGGCTGGTGTGAAACTGTAAATATCTGGGATACATTTATCTATGATCAGGGAAATGCAGCGTTGTCTCCGACCAGTGTTTTAAATGGGGATGCCGGCGCGAGCCTCACCGCTGGAACCACGCAGATGTGGAACGATCTCTATGCCTGCAGAAGGTGACCACTAAGCAGTACGGTGCCATCACGACATTCAGGTGGGGCTTGAAGCCTCCTTTTCTACGGGTATCTTTATTCACATTTTTTGTCGCATCATATTTTGTCTTCTGAAATCCTTATTCTTCCAATAACAGCTAATGTGTTGTCATTGCCTTTTTGAGTAACTCATTAAAACGCACTGAAAATGGGAAACGGCTTTTCCAACATCGCAGGCTTTCAATCTCTCCATATTGTCATGTTGGGTCTGGATTCTGCCGGCAAAACCACGGTGCTGTACCGCTTGAAATTTAATGAATTCGTCAACACTGTGCCCACAATTGGCTTCAACACCGAAAAGATCAAGCTGAGCAACTGCAGTGCCAAGGGCATCAGCTGTCACTTCTGGGACGTGGGGGGGCAGGAGAAGCTTCGGCCCCTCTGGAAGTCCTACAGCCGCTGCACAGACGGCATCATCTATGTGGTGGACTCAGTGGACGTAGATAGGCTGGAGGAGGCCAAGACCGAGCTGCACAAAGTCACCAAATTCGCGGAGAACCAAGGAACCCCGCTGCTGGTAATCGCCAACAAGCAGGACCTGCCCAGATCGCTTCCGGTGGCCGACATCGAGAAGCAGCTGGCGCTCCATGAACTCACACCGGCCACTACCTATCACGTCCAACCGGCCTGTGCCATTATCGGGGAGGGTCTATATGAGGGCATGGACAAATTATACGAAATGATTGTGAAACGGAGAAAATCGCTAAAACAGAAAAAGAAGCGATAGCGAAACGCAGAGGATTTGCGTTTTAGAGGTGTTTTTGCGGTGTCTCAGTGGAGGGGATTTCTGTTTCCTTTGGGTTGAAGTTCAAGGAACCTGTTGTGAAGCTTCCGAGCAATATGTATTGCAATACTAAAACGGGTGCTGGATTGTTTTAACCAAAACTTGCGCTGGTTCAGGAGTAAAATCAGAAGTTTAAGAACTGGCTGGTTCCAGTTTTTGCTGCTTCTTCTTGGAGTTTAAATGTAGCTTGACAATTTTATCTCGACACAAAGCACTGTGACTACTGCTGGAAGTGTATTGAGTTGCTGGTCCTTTGAACTAAATGCATTTATTGCAATGACTTTGCACGCAATATGGATACACGTCATGCATACCGAAGTCGACTTTGTCAATTGAAATGTTTTATTTTTAGTTTTACAGTAATACATTGTAAGTTAAAGACCGGCACTTGATCCAGGTAATAGGCTAGAAGATTCTGCACAATTATGAGATGGGTTCACCTTGGCGATATTACGGTGTCAGTATGGACATTAACATAAGAGTGTAGTTTGGTATAGTGCGTACAAACCAGAAAGACGGCTTGCCTGTAGTGTTATAGGTAACAATTGCAAACGACGTTTTAAAAACAAAATATAAAAAGCTATGACACTGTATAGTAACGCAAGACTGTTGATGTACAGTAGAAGCCAAACAATTTCTAAAGTATTTTTGATTAAAAATTATTCAAATGAATTCGATGCTTGTGTAGCGGTGTTCATTCTTAATTTTATTGTAATTTCGCTATTTTGTTTTCTCCAGACGTGGATTGGCAGGATGAGACTCGTTCTTGTTTGTTTTTGTTGTCACGCCACATGGCTATTTGCTAGGAGCTAGTGTTTCAGTGTGTCACGCCTCTGTTTTCAGCGCGATTGGGGCTTGTCAGCCTCCGGTGTTTTAAAGCTGATGCCTAATCAACCATTTCCACCTGCATCGTTGTCTTGCTGTGAAGACTAAATGGAAACCTAATACTTCCAGGTATTTTGCAATGTGCGCCCCCCACCCCCACCTAGCTGTTGGTAATCAGACTGCAGGGTTTGCAGATGGTCACGCACTGGTAGTTCAGCTCTGAGGACCTGTTCCTTTCTGTCTTGTGTTGACTGAATTCTATAGGCTTTTGGGGGGGGGGGATATGCGTGAATGAATGTAACCTCCTGGCAGATTGTGGTACCAGTTCCCAGTCAGTGCTGGTCAATCCACTAGGTGACACAGGTGGACGCCATTTTCTGAAGGGGTGCCAATGTAGCAAGCTGTGGCTCTTAAGCTTGCCTAGGGCAGCGTGTGGATTTTGACAGGCACTGATCCTATGTTGGTGATAGATACTGACTTCTGTATTCAGCTGCAGTCTATATCTAACTGGAAGTTGTTTGGTATTTTAAGACAGTGGAGTGTGAAGACTGGAGTAGATGTTAGTTTAACTTTAGAGTCTTGGTTCTGAATCTGCACTTGTTCTCTTTCAGTGATTTCTTAATAACACAAACGTAAAGTTTTGTGTGCTTATTGTAAAGTAAAACCTAATATTAATATTCATACCTGAGATCAACTGAGGTACCTTGTATTTCAGAGACCTTTTAGAAACTCAGCATTATCCCTAGAGGCTAAAACCCTGGCTAGAAGAAGGGATTTAGC
The DNA here is from genome assembly GCA_026784285.1 of Stomatorhinus walkeri. NCBI lineage: Eukaryota > Metazoa > Chordata > Actinopteri > Osteoglossiformes > Mormyridae > Stomatorhinus > Stomatorhinus walkeri. The sequence continues at coordinate 50,993,225 of JAODUD010000001.1, read as the reverse complement.
ATGTTTACGCTGCATGTCACCAGGAGACCTTCTCTTTAAGTCACATCTAAGCAACAGTATGGAGGTTTCAATAAAGATTCCGATTATAGTTTACACTCTAGACAGCACCGTGTCGATGATGAAACTACACCTTGACTCTAATTAATGCAATGGGTGTAATCCTTCCTAGTCAACATGAAGCCTGGTTAGTGGGGAGTTCAGGTTTGCGTGGAGATGGATCACAGCTGGAGGCGTTCTGTGCAGTCCCGTGTCCGGCTACCGGAGACGTGTGGTTGGGTCTAGGTAGTACACGAGCAAAGGGGTAGCACTGCCAGAGGAAAGGTCACAGAACAAGGAGAACAGGAGAAAGTCTGCGGAGCCTTTCTTCACTCCAGGGTCCCACCACTCTCCTCACCCCGGCTCCCACAATCAGAGAGAGTTGTGTGGATGTGTGTCTATGCGTGTCAGTGCAGATCTAGCCCAGCCCTAATCCATTCCTGTCCGCAGGGCCCAGGCACATTCTCTTCCTCTGTGTTTTTTTTCTCAATCTATTCTCCTCGTTCCACTACGACCTTTGTTTATTTTCTGTTTTGAATCCGACCACAAACCTATGCCTATTGTGGTATGCAAATATTGAAGAATAACAATAGCAGTTAAGCTGCCTTATGATTTATAGCATCATCACTGTGGCTGTGTTTAATGGCCTATTGTTTCTGTTGAATGTTAGCTATTGTCTTCCTTAACTGAATGCAGTTTTTCAATAGTTAGTATTTAACTCCTCCCTAGGTAAAAATATAAAAGTGTCAGCGTTTTATTACACCTTTTGTTGCACGGCACATTTTATTCTGAATATTAATCATCCACGGTAATGCAAGCTTAGGTAACCTCTTTGTCAAGACTAAGTTTATAAAACACGCCATTGTTTTCCACCAGTTTCTGGAGTAATCTTTCATCAGTTAAATCCAAAGCAGATCCTGTTATGTTACTAGAGTCTCCTGAGAGTCCATTACCCTCCTCAGTCTGTAGTCTTTTAAAATCAGATCCAGAACTTTACTGGCCAGGTACACCTACATGTACTAGGAATTTGTCTTGGCAGTATTGGTGCATATATTCAGACAACATAGAACATAAATTGGGAAAAAAGAATAAAATTAATGTTAGATGAAAGTGCAAATCAGTGCAGATTAAAATTTCATCAATATCAATTTGCGTAACACGCAAAGTGGAAGTATTCGACTAGAAGGGCAAGTTTTAATACTGATTAGAACCAAATTCTCAAATAAATACAAATTAATATTGTTATACATTAAGTAAAGATGTGTATGTTTAAGTGTACATAGCAGCAAAATATGCAAAAGAGTCCAACGGTGTGTAATGGGAATTAACTCAAGTCTGTCTTTAAAATGTGTTTTTTGTATAATATTCAGCAAGCTCTTTAAATTGTTATTTCACACAAAGCATGACTGTCCAGTCATTTTTCCTGTACCATACTCACATATGGCAAATGTTTTGGGTCTTTAAGGATTGAATTTGCTTATCTCTTGAGGATTTTTTTGGACTCCTGACCACACCAAAGCCAATGCTAGCTGAAAGGTACAAAACGCTGATGATTTCCCAGGATAGGAAGGCTGGACAAAGGCTTGAGACCGAAGCTTAACAATGCAATGGGAGTCCGCAGCTCCTGGGAATATCTAGTTTCAGATTTCCCTAAGTACAACAAGAAAAGGGGAGTCAGATTCCCAGAGGTTTTGGCAATCCACATTTTCCAGAAGAGTTGGATAGTTGGTTTCCATTAACCCGGTCTGGTGGCATTTACAATTCGTCATTAAAGGTCACTTTACCACACGTAATGTTCCTTTTCTATTGCTCTATATTTTCTCTCACAGCTTCGATCTGAAGTGTGCATTTCAGTGACAGGTGAGCCTTCTTGACTCCCGGCCAATAAATGTTCCATTACCAAGGCTCTTTGTTCCAACCCAAGTTTCTTATGTAACCACAGCACCCTCTGATAACAGAGTGAGACAAAGGCCTTTGAAAAGCAAGGAGAGCCAAATTGGTGACACACAGCGACTCGGATCCTGGGGGTAAAAGATTATGTTCATTCTGTCAGCTTTAGAGCTGTTTGTGTGCACTTGTTCAGTGTCAGTAGACGTGGCCCAGTGCAGTTTGGTTGTTAGGGAAACCAAATTAGAAGAATCAACCTGGTAAAATATTTTTAATGGGGACACTTGAACAAGAGCGATGCCCCCTATCCCAGTTACTGGAGTAGCTGATACCTCAGGATCTGATACTGGAAGTAATCTCAGCCACCGCCTTTCAGCTGAATAATCTTATCATGAGGTTCAGCTTTCAGGTGAGAACATTCAGCTCTCGAAGCAAGCCCTGAAGGAGTTGGCCAGTGAGGAGTGCAGATTCACACGTTTAAAATTACTTGCCATGTCTCCTTACTGTTTTCTGGTTTTGGTCATAAAATTCAAAAGCAAAAGATAGTATTCTGCAAATATCATCTCTGGGTTTTACCGAAACCTTCATCTACATATGCAAAGCTGGTTACAACAGTTAGCATCCTGTTGAAGGTACTATTCCGTAATTCATGGGTCGCATGGGGGAGAGTGTTCCCAAATTCTAGGCTGAGATCTCTTTGAAGCTAAATCAGTCCTCGAAATAAAACCTCGTCAGAATTAGGGAAGGCTGTCTCTCTGACTGTATGGACTTTTCTCCTGTACATGGACTCTTACAATATTTTCCTAGCCTGGATTCTAAAATAGTAGAGTGTTGCATAGACAATAATTTGAATATTTTGAAATTTCGTACACATTGAACACATTTAGATACTTTTGACACATCTTTATTCAGTTTTTTCCCTTTCATCTGCCATAATGGCACAAGTAAAATAATCATTAAAGAGGATGAGAAGTGGCCTTTCTCAAACATTTGATAGATAACGTACAATCAAGGTAGGCCAGGGGAATCCATCAAATGCACAGCTTGGCAAAATCCTTTCCAAAATGTTACCACTTCACAGGGCACTTAGAATCAGCCAACTGGGTGTGGTGCTTGCCAGCATCCTTCAATCCTGCGAGGTTTTGGGCATCTAATGAAAATCCAGGCCGATCTCCATGTGCTTTTATTCCTGTGGGTCATGGTGCCTCATTGACAGGTGACCTCTGCCCTACCCTCACCATGCGCCTTAATAATGTGTGTATTCACACATTAGCAGTTCATTTACAGGTCATTTGTAAGCTTAATGCATTATGTATCCCATGTGTGTATGTCAGAAGTTAACTCAAAATAACTAATATTCTTATCCACACCCTCATCCTGGGTTTTTATGTCTTTAAATAGTATTTTCTTCACATTTTTCTGATATTAACATTTTTCTTTTCCATGAATGAATCTTCCATTCACGGGACGAGTGCCATTCTCTCTCTAATACCATGACAACAAACAATACCCAGCAGCCTTTGCGGGATATTGACATTGTTGAAAATCAAGATGCAGAGGAAAAATTGGAAGAAAAGGCCTGCTTTGCTGCTAATTCATCTAGGTGTTCGAGGAAGCCATATCAAAATGCAAAAAAAAAAAAAATTTGTGACAGCTTCGGCTCTCCTGAACTCATTGGCGCAGGATGTTTGAAAGCATTGTTAAGAAGATGATTCAGGGTGTCAGTGCTCTCCATGTGCTCTCTAAGAAGAGGGAGAGTCCTCAGGCCAGGAGCTTGGCCTTCTTTGGCTGATGGTATCTCTCCAGAGCTGTCTGCTTTCAGAGAGCCCAGTTTTTTATAAACGGGCAAGTCCAGCATTTGGACAATTATAAAGGCAGCTCTCGCATTCCCTGTGAGTGTCGCTTTGCCGTGTTTGTTTTCATACAGTGGGAGACACCTTCATCGTAATTCATTTTCCCTGTAGTCCAGCTCAAGGGGAAGGTGGAGACCCGTCCTAGCCCTTCTCAAGGATTCATGGGAGTTTGTGGGTAATTAATGAACCACTGAGAAGAGAGTTTTTAAATTAGTTGGTAAATGGACCTGCTTGACTGGTGAGAAGATTTAATGCCGTGACAGAAACTGCCTTCGAGCTATCTGGGGTGGGGCGGACTGGTGGGACCAGGTTGTATCAAAACAGGCACTGGTGATTGAAGCCCAGACAGAACGGAGGCAAAGATTTCCATGGTAACCTCCTCTTAGAGCTACTAGGGGCACTACTTTCATTTGAAGTATAAGTGCAGGTACATAGGAATTCATTTCTTTGCCTCCCTCATAATACTCTTCATAGCTCAGGCATCTCAGGACAGGGCCAACCATTGTGCAGGACCCCTGGAGCTAGGGGTTAAGGGCCTTGCTCAAAGGTCTACAGACATTGGACTGTTCTATCAAGACCAGTACTTGAACCAACAACCTTCTGATCACTGGCACAGAGACACAGAACCCACTGAGCCTGAAAATGGAGCGGGCCTGGTGCTGGCCTGGTTCGTCCCTCTTCCCCCGTCTTCCTTTCCCTCATTTGTTTGCCTTCTTCTTCTCTACAT
>JAODUD010000001.1:50968075-50987105 GCA_026784285.1 Stomatorhinus walkeri | reverse complement strand
GCAACTTGATTTTCTTTCTTTGAAACCAATTCATTGTTTCCTTGGCCTTGTGCTTGGGATCATTATCTTGCTGAAATAGCCCACTTAGAAATCCCCTTTCTGATAAAAATGTTGACGTGTTCAATACTTATTTTCCCCGCTGTATTTTAGATTTGCATCAAGCCCCCAGCTGGCAACAAACAGTTTAAACACTAGGGGGGTGGGGGGCCTCAAAATTGACATTAAAAGTGAGGCCCCAGAAACAACAAACCCGCCCCTGTTCCTACATACCTCAAAGCCTCGATCTCCCTCTTCATGCTGCTGTAGATGCCATTGGCTGAAAAAGCGGAATGAAATGCCAGGTAAGTGGACCACACACAGAGAGCAACTTGTAAAACAGTCTAAAGTTTGCCAAGCAGCAAAATATGCATCCTAACAGCACACTACATTTTAACAGGAATTGTAAAGAGGGGTGTGGCTGTTAGATATGCATCTAGAAGTGTGAGTACACGTATCAAGCACTTTTACTGCTTCTTTATGAGGATTATAGCGACATGACGAAGTTGTAGGTACTAAGTTTTTGTTTTCAATTTGCCTCACTGCAGGATATAGACAGCCTCAGTGCAGTATGTGGTAACTCAGCCCGGATGGGTGGCCTCAGCGCAGTATGTGGTAACCCAGGCTGGACCGGCGGCCTCAGTGCAGTATGCAGTGACCCAGGATGGACAGGCGGCCTCAGTGCCATATGCAGTGACCAGGCCCGGATGGGCTACCTCAGCGCAGTATGGGGTAACCAAGGCTGGACCAGCGGCCTCAGTGCAGTATGCAGTGACCCAGGATGGACCGGCAGCTTCAGTGCCATATGCAGTGACCAGGCCCGGATGGGCAACCTCAGTGCAGTATGTGGTGAGCCAGGCTGGACCGGCAGCCTCAGTGCAGTATTCGGTGATCCAGGCTGGACCCACAGCCTCAGTGCCATATGCAGTGACCCGGCCTGGATGGGTGGCCTCAGCACAGTATGTGGTGACCCAGGCTGGACCGGCAGCCTCAGTGCCACATACAGTGACCTGCGCCGGACCGGCAGCCTCAGTGCCATATGCAGTGACCTGGGCTGGACTGGCAGTCTCTGTGCCATATGCAGTGACCCAGCCCAGATGAGGGGCCTCAGTGCAGTATGTGGTGACCCGGACCAGATCGGCAGCCTCAGCGATATATGCAGTGACCCAGGCTGGACTAGCAGCCTCAGTGCAGTACACAGTGACCCAGTCCAGATGGGTGGCCTCTGTGCAGTATGCAGTGACCTGGGCCAGATGGGTGGCCTCTGTGCAGTATGTGGTGAGGGTATGGTTCTTCATCGGTGCCCCAACCCCACAAACCTTTGCTATTCGGGAGGTTCATGTTTAATGTGAATAGAGTAAATGAAGGATGGGAGGTTTGCTTGAACTGAGGCAGCAGGTAAATAATTCATCATCTCCTGTAGCATCTCACCCAGTCAGACCCAGGAAGGTCAGTCACCTGAGAAGGGCCCACCTGAAGTTACATGAACAGAGACCAGTTCACAGGAATTCACACACAGTTCATTCAAGCATTTGCCCTTCTCTCTGGCCCTCAGTCAAAAACCTTCAAACTTCACCCACAGTGACCTTTGGACACTCTAAAGATTTTCTGCTGAGTTTATGTGGTGTCCTTCTTTTGGCCATTTTACTATATTTTAACTCAGTAACTCAACGTTTTGGATAACTCATTGTGGTGAAGACCCTTTCCTCAAAATTAACAGCTAGTGACCACATCTTACTTTTCCTCTAATTTAGACAGCAAATCAAGTGTGATGTAATCAATGGTCTCTCTCCAGTGGTGGAAATGGAACGCACTGTCCGGTGTGCAACTATTTTCTGCCACTGTAACAAGGCCCTTCTTTATATTGGCACCTGAGGCCAGGATAATTTGGTAGACCAGCTTTCTCTAATCCTAAGACCTAGACTGTACCCCAAAGTTGAGGGAGATCTCTTTGTTGCTTTCCTATTCTTTGCTCCTGCTGGTAAATCTCAGAGCTTGTGTTTAACAGCACCTTGATCCTGTTTGTTACTCTGCACAAACCAAACGCATCTCACTAAAGCACCTTAAAGGGTCAAGGTTCATGCATGATGGCCTTTCCTGTTCATTCCGTGTAGTGATGAGCAGGAAGAGAACAAACGACTAAGCAGATGTTGGTCACATGTCATATGACCTTGCAGACCTTTTCCTTTCACTCCTGTCAGAATTTACATGGACTTGCTCTCATCCTATTGGCATTTCCTCCATGTTGTTCACCTGCTTTGTGCCCTCTGGTGCCCCCTGTGACCATGTGACCCTGACCGGGATATGCAAATAGGTAAGATTTTCTCCACTATTAGCGCCAGGTGTCAAATGTTACATACAGTGTCTTTTACATTATCTTAATCAATTCCCTAGGGCCAGTGATCAGATTCTCCTGTGAAATGCAGTGAAGCACTTGCATCGCAGATCTTAATGCAGTTAGCCAAAGAGGCAGGCTGGAAGTTCAGAGGTCATATTGATAAGCACTTGTTAGTACACAAACATTAAAACTGAATGCCCTGCTGTGTTTAGTCATCACCACTTGGGGGGCAGTATGTGGCTGGGGGGCAGTGTGTGGCTCAGTGGGCTAAGCCTGTGTGTTTGTAATCATAAGGTTGCCAGTTCAAATCCAGCCTCAGCATGTCTGTGGGTCATTGAACAAGGCCCCCAGCTCCCTGGGTGCCCCAACAGGTGGCTGCCCTTTGCAGACAGCTTGCTCTACAATGAGCAAGTTAAGGGAATTTCCCCACAGGGACAATAAAGGATTGATTATTATTATTGATGAAAATATAGAATTTGAGAATATTTACTCCATTGAAGATCCAGATCCAGATTACTTCTGTCCCCCAAACAAACACTCCTGCCTATTTCAATGAGAACATAAATTTGACTTACTATTGATTAAATATATGTTTACTGGTTACAGATGTCGCAGGCACAAGGAATCACAGTGTCTTTTACACAGACCAGTGTCCAAAAGGAGTCCAGTGTCAGCAGGAAGGCAGCCCTCCTGTGGGTAACAGGGCAGTTTTTCCCAACAGTGATCCAGCACTTTCATTAGCCTCTAATGTTAATGGGTTCTCTGTTCCCATGAGGTTAATAAAAAGCCTGCACTGCCACGCTGTAGGTCAAACACACAGCCAAACGAGAGAGAGAGCGAGAGAGAGAGACACTGTGGCTCAGGAATTTAATCTTGTTTATCCTGATCTTATGCTCATTACCAGTGCTTCTTCTGTCAGCTAGATTGCCACTACCTCATATATGTAACAAGCAAGGCTCTGGTTCTTCATGGAGACTTTGACAGCGGTTACTCCTAAGAAGTGCCCTTGTACTCACTGGCTCCATCTGAAACAGAAAAGCACCCAATAGTTTTTTTTGTTAGGTGTGTTTTAGAGAGCTGTATGTTGCCAAGACGTCAGGACCATCACAGGGGGTTGGTAGCATTCTTTACTTTTTCTGCTCTCAGGCACAGCTCCAAGGCAGATGTGGGTGTCAGCATTTGATTTACCCCCACCTCTCTGCCCCAATATCAGCCTTGGGATTATCCAACCCACCCTTTTGTCCCAGGCTGAGTAGCATCTGTTTGGGGGGGGGGCTAGATGACTTAATGCCTTTTTGACCTGGGAGAGGGAGGATGCTGCCCCCCATCTGAGTGTCAGAGAATGCAGACAGATGCCCCATCAGAGTTACTCAATGGGGAGTCAGCAAATTTTGAGAGACCCCAGTTCCTGAACTGTATTAATTATCACTTAATTATATCTGAAATCTCTACTTAATGTGAAATAGTGATAAGACTGACTACGCAGATGTGAAAACTGCAATGTACAATGAGAAACACAAACTCCAGCCCTGTAACCATTCATAATGTTACTAAATACTAAGGTTTTGCTTACCCAAAGGGGAAACAAGTTGTCATGGTTATTTTTTATTCAAGTCTTGGTACTAGGTGGAGTTGGCAGAAATAGTGATCTTTTGTTCCGTCATCAGGCTTCCACTGAGATGTTCCAGATCTCCAAGGCTTGGCCTTCAAGATGCTCAGGTGATGCTGATCGCAGTTTGAAGTCTGCATTTTGAAGCCTTTGCTCCAGTGCTGTCTGATGATGGCCTTTGACTGGCATGGGATGAGGCTGGTTTATTTAACTGGTTTGTGCACTTGTCACTTGAGCATAGCACAGTGACAGCAGCAGGGCTGGGTTAGTAAGGCTTTGGCCCCAAATCTTTTTAGTCATGTTTTGTTCAATATATGTGTATTCTAAAGTATATACATGTCATCAAACACCAAGCTTATGGCTGCAATGGACACGAACTAATGTATTTTGATCAGAAATGTATACTTCTAAATCAACTCTTGGATCACCCCTCACCATAGGACCATTGCTGATGCAGCATGCTAAGTGCCCAGTTTCTACTCAGTGCTTTGGTTAATACAACAGCAGGTAGCCACAGCTATGGTGGCCATGTAGAGGGATGAAGGAGGAAGTGTTGCTGATGTGAGGGATAATAAAAGTGGGACCTCCAACCTCAAAGGTGTCTAAAATGTATCCTCCAGCTTGAGAGATGTCTAAAGTGCAATCTCCAGCTTCTATGGATGTCTTTAAGCTACAGTTGAGAGTTGTGCAACCTCTCGAAGGGAGCTATTGTGCTGTGGTGGTATGTATGAATGGATGGTGAGACACAAGGGTCAAAGCAATCGGGAGCATCCTAATAGGCTAACAGGGTCAAGAGGTAGTGATAGGTTGGCATGGTAACTGGGAAATGGGTCACAGCCCAGCTGACCTATAGGGAGGATTGAGAAACCACAGCTGTTAATATTCACTAAGTCATGATGAAAAGCAGCCAAACATTTAATCATGTGTCACAAAACTAGATTTATTCTCTATGGCCACAATTTCTATTTGGTTAGCTGTGTAGACTATATTTAGTCTAACAGACACCATATTTTTATAAAGACAGACAGGGGCAGGACATGCTTTATAAAAGAAGATAGAGGAAGGATTTGTTTTTAAAAAGGCAAATAGAGGCAGGACATGTTTTAATAAAGGCAGGCCAGATTTTAATAAAAGCAGGGGGAGGCAGGCCAGATTTTAATAAACGAAAATGGGGGCAGGCCATGTTTTAATAATAGCAGACGGGGGTAGGCCGTGTTTTAATAAAGCCTGGCAGAGGCAGGCCGTATTTTAATAAAGGCAGATGTAGGCCGTGTTTTTATTCATGCTTTCGTTGTGCTGCTTTAAACACTTTTATTAGAATTCCGACTCTGGAAATTGCATTCCGGACACCTGCTTCAGCCTTTCAGGTTAAGTGTCCAGGTGTGAGTCCCACCAGTCCCAAAGGAGCCATCGATGCTTGTCAGGCAGAAGGAAAGGACATTATGTCAAAGGTCTCTCATGATGTCAGAGTTGACAGGCACACGCCGGTGTGGATTAAGCATTCAGGCCCCTGGGACCGTGACCTGAACACCTGCAGATGTCAAGTAGCATCTGTTCATTTCCAACTGCAATATTTACACTTGTAAATTCAGCATCCGATGAATTACCAGAAAGATCAGTGATATCCATAATGCTACAGGAGTAGCAAAGTAAAGCATGTACATTCTGAGCAGTGACATGCATGTACCACCGTCTGGTGGTACTTCACAGAGGAAGAGGGAAGGATGCAACACCACTTTCCTTAACCAAAAATATCACAGAGACCGGGCACATCTGGATAGGTGTGAAAATCCAGCACAGTTCCCTGAATAATAAATAATAATAAAGAAAACAGTAGGAGAAATGTTTTTCTGCTCTTTAGACTTTCCAGGGGCTGATGCAAAACATAAAATGTGGCCGAAAAACACAGTGAAGGTGTCAAAACGTCACCCGGAAAGCAGGTTTGTTTAGTCATTTACGCTAAATTTCAGTGCCATGACACTTAAGACCCTGCTTTTATATGACTGCTTTAATAGTTCCTGAGTGGCTGCCATTGTGATATGATGAGGCACCACAAGCCCACCCCCCCTAGACTCTAGAGCCTCCAGGAGAGTTGAATAATATAACAGGGCTGGATCATCAACAGGAACCCCCCTACACACACACACACACACGGCTGAGACGGGTCCACACTGTGTGATATATAAAAGGGGATGAGGCGTCAGTGGATGCACTGTGTGAAATTTTTTGAATTAATGTGAATTACTGACTTCTCCTCTTCTGGAGCTGACACCTTATCGTGGTGGAGGGGTTTGCGTGTTCCAATGATTACAGGAGCTAAATTGCCCAGGACTTTATGCCCCTGGTAGGGTCACCCAAAGCAAACAGGTCCTGGGTGAGGATCCAGACGAAGTGCAGCTCATTAGACCCCTTATGAAGAAAAATATCATGGATACATATTTTTCCTCGCCCGAATGTGGATCACTGCCCCTCCCCCCCTCCGGAGCCAGGCCAAGGGGTAGGGCTCGATGCACCCATGGAGCCTGGTTGGGCACAGCCCGAAGAATGCACATGGGGTGGGTCCCCCCTCCAATGGGCTCACCTCCTGTAGAAGGGGCTAAAGGGGTCAGGTGTAGTGTGAGTGCGGTAGTAGCCGAAGGCGGGGACCTCGGCAGTCCGATCCTCGGCTGCAGAAGCTAGCTCTAGGGGCATGGAATGTCACCTCTCTGGCTGGGAAGGAGCCTGTGCTGGTGTACAAGTTTGTGAGGTAGATAGATATAGTTGGGCTCACCTCGACGCATGGCTTGGGCTCTGGAACCAGTCTCCTTGAGGGGGGTTGGACCCTCTTCCACTCTGAAGTTGCTCGCAGGGAGAGGCGCCAAGCAGGGATGGGCATACTTATTGCCCTCTGGCTGGGCACCTATACATTGGGGTTTACTGCAGTTGACGAGAGGGTAGCCTCCCTTTACCCATGGGTAGGGGAACGGTTCCTGACTGTTGTTTGCACTTATGCACCAAATGGCAGTTTAGAATACCCACCCTTTTTGGAGTCCTTGGATGGGGTGTTGGAGAGCACTCCTCCTGGGGACTCTATTGTTCTGCTGGGGGACTTCAATGCTAATGTGGGCAATGACAGTGTGGCCTGGAAGGGCGTGATTGGAAGACCCCCCCAATGTAAACCTGGGTGGAGTTTTGGTATTGGATTTGTGTGCTCACAGATTGTCCACAATGAACACTATGTTCAATCATAAGGGTGTGCAGGACACCCTAGGCCACAGTTCAATGATCAACTTTCTATTCAAGTCATTGGACTTGCGGCCGCATGTATTGGACACTCGGGTGAGGAGAGGGGCGGAGCTGTCAACCAATCACCTGGTGGGTAGGCTCCACTGGTGGGGGAGGAAGCCGGTCAGACCTGGCAGGCCCAAGTGTATCGTAAGGGTCTGCTGGGAACATCTGGAGGAATTCCTTGTTATTAGCTTCAACTCCTATCTTCAGCAGAACTTTGCCTGTATCACAGGGGAGGCAGCGGGACATTGAGTCCGAATGGGCCAAATTTGTACCTCCAATGTGAAGGCGACTGACTGAAACTTTGGCCGTAAGGTGGTCGGCACCTGTTGTTGCAGCAATCCCTGAACCTGCTTTTTAGCCTGTAGTACTCCAGAGGCAGCTGATGGGGAATGCGGCTTCGGCAGTCACTAAGGCAAAAACTTGGGTGTGGAAGGAGTTTGATGAGGCTATGGAGAACGAGTTCTGGACAGCTTCAAGGAGATTCTGGTCCACCATCCGACGGTTCAGAGCGGGAAAGCGGTGCAGCATCAATGCTATTTATGGTGGAGATGGGGCACTGTTGAGCTCAGATTGGGATGTTGTGGGTCGGTAGAAGGAATACTTTGGAAGACCTCCTCAATCCACCGATGTCATGACACAGTGAGCTGAGGTAAAAAAGGCTTTACTAGGGAGACGTAGAGGTATATGGAACAAAAATTCACCATAACAATACAATGACAGAACTGGGCGTACTCTGACATGGACTTAGAACTACTTAAGACAAGCTGGTAAACACAGGGAGTTCACTGGAGGTTAATGAGGGGAGCATGGCCACAAGAGGTTTCAGACAAGCAGGGTATGACAGAAACCCCCCCCCCCAAAGGCACACATACTGGGCGTGCCTCAGGGGAGCAGAGGAACAGGACCAGGGACACAACCGGGGACATCATGGGACCTGGGAAGACAAACAAGAACATCAACCGGCGCAGAGAACAAGACCGACACACACAACAAACACAAAGACTCCAACTTAGACAACAAACGACAAACTACAGGGAATGCAGACAGACATAGGGGCACCAAAAATGGGAACATAGAACCCAAGGAGGGGGACACCGACAGGACAATACCAGGGAGCACACACACGAGGCACAAAGGGACCAAAAAGGAGCAAAGGCACAGTGGGATGGGTAGTAAACACAGGGGGTACAAAGGGGCTAGAAGGCACAGAGGAACGAGGATCAAGCACAGAGGGCACAAAGGCGGGTGGCAAGGAGATAAAGGGCAGGGGGAAGCAGGAGGCCATAGGGAACCCCAGCAGGCAAGGGGCAGAAGCTGCAGGAACTGCAGGCGACGGCGAGGTCAGAACTGAAGGGACTCTAGGCGAGCATGAGGAGGGAGCAGGAGGGAATGCCGAAGGTGGCAAGGAGAAAGTGGAGGGACTGATGGAGGTGGGCGAAGGGGACACAGGAGGAGTGGAGGAGGGAACAGTAATAGCAGGTGAAGGCGCAGTCAGCAGCTGGCTAAAGCGTAGGCGAGTGAAGAGTCGGAGCTGGGGGACCCACGGTTGACTGACAAGGCATCAGAGGCAGGATCGCAGCCGGCTGATGAGGTGCCACAGGCAGAACTGCAAGCAACTGCCAAGTCACAGGCAAGGGGACCGAAGGCGAGCCTGGGGGCAGGGTAGGTGGGCGCCCAGCGCAGGTGTCCCCTCCTTTTCCAGGAGACCAAGAGGCGGGGACCCAGCTGACATCTTTCTTGCTGGGGTGGTGGTGGAATTGTTACAGGTGTGGTCAGCGTAATCCCTGAGGGGTCCCATTCAAGCTCCTCTTCCATCTCCACTAAGGGAGGAAGAGTGATGGTTCAACAGATGGGGGCCTCCTCAGGGACTGGGACCAGGGGCATGGGAGCAGGGTCCGGGGAATCAGGGACATCCTTCGGGATGGGAGCCGGGTGCAGAGTAGGAACCCTGTGAGTTGGCACATCAGCTACCTATACCGGAACCACAGGGGGCTGAGTAGGAACCATGGGGGACGGCACATCAGCCGTCGGCACAGGAACCATGGGGGGAGCTCTTGGCACCTCTGGCACAGGAACCACGGGGGGCGCTGCAGGAACTGCCAGCACAGGAACCACAGGGGACACTCTAGGGGATTGTACCTTGTTCGCAGGCATTGCCTCTTTAAGGGCCGTGAGAACCTGCAGGATGGCATCCCAAATGGACCTGACCCCTTTAAGGGCCAGGTGCGTCCCAAAAATGGGGCAAGCTGCCAATGTTGGCAGGTGGACGGGCTTTGGGTGTCTGTTTGGATGGGACAATGGCGGCATGCCCAAACACCGCAGCTGGGCAAGCGGCAGAGACAGAGATGGCCCCCACGAATAGATCTCACGTCTCTTCCCGTTTTCTGCTTTTCCACTTTTTCTTCTTTGGCATAGCTTTCGGTGGAATCTGGGGTACTTCTAGGGAATTCATATAAGGCTAATGAGGGGAGCGTGGCCACAAGAGGTTTCGGATGAGCGGGATGTGACAACCGATAAGCCTTCCAATGAGGAAGCAGAGTCTGGGGGTGGACTCCCCTATCTCTGGTACAGAGGTCGTTGAGGTGGTTAAAAAGCTCCTTGGTGGCTAGGCCCCAGGGGTGGTTGAGATCTGCCCAGAGTTCCTCAAAGCTCTGGATACTGCAGGGCTGTCCTGGTTGACACACATCTGCAGCATTGCGTGGACATTGGGGGCAGTGACTCTGGATTGGCAGACTGGTGTGGTGGTTCCTTTCTTCAAGAAGGGGGACCGGAGGGTGTGTTCCAACTATAGGGGGATCACACTCCTCAGCCTCCCTGTTAAGGTCTATTCAGGGGTCTTGGAGAGGATGGTCTGTCAGATTGTCGGACCTCGGATTAAGGAGGAGCAGTGTGGTTTTTTTCCCTAGCCGTGGAACAGTGGTCCAGCTCTATACTCTCAGCAGGGTCCTGGAGGGTGCGTTGGAGTTTGCTCAACCAGTTTACATGTGCTTTGTGGACTTGGAGAAGGCTTTCAACCATGTCCATCAGGGAGTCTTCTGGGGAGTGCTCCAGGAGTATGGGGTGGCAGGCTTCCTAGTAAGGGCTGTTTGGTTCCTGTACAACCGGCAGTAAGTCAGACTTGTTTCTGATAAGGGTTGGACTCTGCCTGGAGGGCTGCCATTTGTCACTGACTCTGTTCATAACCTTTATGGACAGAATTTCTAGGTGCAACCAGGGCGTTGAGGTTATCTGGTTTGGTGACCTTAGGCTTAGGTCTCTGCTTTTTGCAGATGATGTAGTTCTATTGGTTTTATTTATGAACTTCGGCTCTCACTGGAGCAGTTCGCAGCTGAGTGTGAAAAGACTGGGATGAAAATCAGCACCTCCAAAGGGTGGAGTGTTCTCTCTAGGTTGGGGAGGAGTCCTTCCCCAAGTGGAGGAATTTAAGTATCTCAGGGTCTTGTTCTTGAGTGAGGGAAGGATGGAGGGCGAGGTCGAGAGGTGAATCGATGCAGCATCAGCAGTGATGCCGGCACTGCATCGGTTTGTCATTGTGAAGAAGGAGCTGAGCCAAAAGGCAAAGCCCTCGATTTTCCAGTTGATATATGTTCCTACTGTCACCTACGGTCATGAGCTGTGGGTAGTGACTGAAAGAATGAGGTCGTGAATACAAGTGGCCGAAATGGGTTTCCTCTGCAGGGTGGCTGGACTCTCCAGAGGTAGGGTGAGAAGCTCATTCAGAGTAGAGCCACTGCTACTCCGCATCGAGAGGAGCCAGATGAGGTGGCTCCGGTATCTATTCAGGATGCCTCCTGGACGCCTCCCTGGTGAGGTGTTCCAGGCATGTTCCACTGGGAGGGGGCCCCAGAGAAGACCCAGGTCACGTTGGGGAGATAATGTCTCTTAGCTGGCCTGGGAACACCTCGGGATTCCCCTGGAGGAGTTGGATGAAGTGGCCGGGGAGAGGGAAGTCTGGGTTTCCCTGCTAAGACTACTACCCCCGTGAACCGACCCAGAAAAGCAGTAGAGGATGATCTGTTGAAGGTGGGCCAGTACAAATGTTTCACAGGGTTTAACACAGTTTCCTGCCTGCTCTGTTTTCTGTCACACATTTTTGAGTGAACCTTTCTATACCTCTCACACTGCCATGAGAACCTGACCCCATGACCCTGTGCACTCTTTCACCCTTGGGCCCCCACCAAGGAGCTGGAATCAGGCCCCATCTCCTGAATCCTGACTGTTCCCCCCCACCACCCTTCCTGGTCAATACAGAGTGACAGAGTGGCTGTGAGTTTTGTGCCCTTTGTGCCAAGAGATGTGGAGTGCAGGCTAGGTGTACAGCATTTCTGGACTCCTATCGTGGGTCAGCCTCAGCCCGTTCAGTCACGTGAGAATTTCTCCATCGTTGTATTTATACCCCCACCAGAGATCATCACATTTGGGCCGACCTTGGTCAGGGTCTTCGACTTATTTTCCCATTTGCTGCTGGACCAGTTGTACCTCTTTCACGGAGGAAACTTCTTGGAACCTCAGGTAAAGAAACTTTAATTTAGCTGATGCTCCCCCTCCTCCATCATCCATCACACTCCTGGCTCAGTCTAGGTCAGGAGGGAGAAGTCATTATCCACCCATCCATCTATCCATCATTAAGCAGTTACAGTCCCAACAATTGGAGTGCAGAAGAGACAGTGTTGCAGAGACCAGCTCATAAGTTCCCAAATAAATGTTCATACATGAAAGACACTAATTTGTGGAAAGAATTAAATGGGGAGAGATGCAGGAGTACAGATGAATGTAGATGCTGGTGTTTAATCCACTTTTGATTTTCTATAGCGAATTAAGCAGCATTCCCTTCATGCTGAATAACATCAGGACAGCAATGGAAATTTCGACATTTCATCAAAAGAGTGGATTGGTTTATGTTTCAGTGTTCAGTTTCAACAGAACTCGCTGAAGACTGATTGGCTGGTTTGTTAAGGGCCCAGGCAAATGCCAATCACATTGTGAGCCTTTCAATGTATAAGACTGTGGAGGTGGGTGGCTACATAGTGCTGTCACTACAGAGCCAGTTAAACAGCACTCTTTCCAGTGGAATTCATTTGGTGCACAGTGCCTTTGAAGACTGTTTCATGAATGGCCTCTTAGCTCTCCATGCTGATGCTCTTCCTCAGGTGCTAAGGGGTCACTGGTAACGACATTGCTTATAATCGAAGCAGGATCGGGTGTCTTGTAGGCTGCAGAATCAAGATTAGCTGGGAGTGTGGGCGTAGGACACACCCTGTTTTGCTGACTTTCAAGGATAGGGGAGGTTGGGGGTGGGAATCAGGTGAGCAAATGAAAAGGCAGATAGTTCCATCCAGAGGAATGTAGCGGGGACCCAGCCACCTGGGAGTGGGTACACAGAAACTCCCAGAAGCTGATAGCGGCCTTAGTTGGGTCAAGGCTGTTCTAGTTGAAGGGGATTAGCATGTGCCGTGGCGTCTGGTCTACTAACAGAGTGGCGAGTGTGGTATGTGTCACATCTGGGATTTTCTGGGGGCCACTGCTGTTGGTGGGAGTCTCCATGTGGTGGATCCAGCCTTCGTGGGCTGGGGCTTAGGATCAAAGGGAGGATGCAGAGCCCTGGAGCAGGGAGGCGTGAAACCAGCCCCAGTCTGCACTGCCAGAATACGTGATGTTTTATTGAAAAACCCGTTTGAAGAATTTCCTGCTGTAAACAAGCGAGCTCTCAGTGAGCAATTCCATACCTCACAGTAAAAGTATACAGAAACTTGAGAACGTCGGCACAGTTATGTAGGTCCAAAATATGGAAAAGATTCTGGAAGGTGAAATGTGAGAGTGTTCACCACAATGGGTGTGTTTGTGTGTGTAAAGGCATGTCCCGACACGCTTTAAGCCCAACAGACTCCATTTAGGGCTGTACGTCTGTGCTGATTTATTTGTGGTGACTTTAAATTCAGAGCACTTCACACTGAAAAGTAGTATTTAGCAAAAAAAAAAAAAAAGGAGGGTGGGACTCATGACTGTGTCATATGTCAGAGTGGAGATGGAACAGCCCAGGCCAGCTGACAGAGCTTAGGTGAAAGGTTGGCAGGCACTGCCCCAAGAGCTGTTATCTCAGTTGTGTGGGGTCACACCAGCCCATCAGACAGCCCTCATTTCACAAGACAAGCTCTTGAATAAACAGTGTTGAGCACCAGTCCTGGAATGATCCATCACTTCCACTAAACCTGACCTCACAAACACCAACAAACATTCCCTTCTGGTTCAAGCCAAGGCTACCTTCATAATATAACACAGCTCATACACTTCACGTAATTGAAAGTCAGCAGAATACTGAAGAACTAGAAACAAGTAATTGCCTTTAAGAAGCAGCCGCAACAAAGTGGCCTGTTTAGAGTAGATTTACTGTATGTAATATACAGTCATCCTGTGAGGTCTTCCAGTCTGTGGGGGGATTGTGGTTCTTCCAGCATAACCCACACTGGTTATGTTGACATTTAAAGTGCTTTTCCAAAGAACTCCTCGTTGATAAACTGTATGCCCCGCCTATATGTGGCACCATACTGTATCTGTTTATTCTCACACATCTGTACATGATGCTTGAGGACCATAGGCATGAGTCAGAAGGAGCAGCCCATGAGATGTCTGTATCTTTGTAGTGAACAGAAAGCCGCTTCAACACTGAATGACACAAGTCACACAAGACAGCAAAGGACTCTATGTATGTGTGCCTGTCTATGAGTGCGCTTGAAAATCATGGAACACTTATCTGTGCTGTAGCACCCCCTGTGGAGGATTGCAATCACTTCAACTTAGTGACTAGTTAAAATATATTTAATCACAAGGCCCTAGCCCCCATCTCCCTTAGCGCATGCATTATGTATTTCACAGCCAATTCGTAAATACTCCTCTTCAGACATGATGTTCCGTCAGGTGGTTGTCATGTGACCTGGCATGCTGAAGTTTACTTAAGAGAAGAACGTCACACATTCCATGGGGGGGGGGGGACGACTTCCAAATTTCAACTGGAGACACCAGATGCATGAGAGTTGGCAACCCTGTGGTAGTGAAAAGCGTGCTGGCATAGAGGAGTTCATTTAGCAGACTTACTTGTGTCAGACACTTGTGATTGTAACAATGCTCCTTCTGTTACACTAAAAAGGGAACCCCCTTTATTATTTTTGGTTATTCATATGTACCTTGGCAATTACTGACATCATTTTGATCAGTTTATTTATATTCCCCAGTAAGACTAGGTTGTCCCCTCATTCTCATATTGCAATGTGGCAGTAACCGTGACTCACAAAGCAAAACAGTAAAACAGTTATCAAAAGATGAGCCATCACATCTTGACTGCTCACATGTGTACTTTACTACAGGTGCTGTGTTTACTTTATAAGTGCTTCACGCTAACAACTACAGCGCCGCTCGGGGACCTATAAATGGCACTTCTGTCACCCGTCTGGTGGAGCAGATTTAGCCAGTGTGGTTCACTTCACTGGATTTTACATGGATTTTTTTTTAACGCTGCAACAAAATTAAGTGGCAGAGCTGGCTTTTAAGAGACTATCGTTAATGTGTTGTTTAATTGATGCTGAGTAACTGTTGAGGGCCATGACATTGGGGAGGAAATACTCAGCTTGAAGCATTGTGAGGGACCAGCAAGCAGACACAGGGGCAGAGAATGTGTTACAAACCAAAAACTTTACTGAAAATCCAAAAATTGTCAAAATACAAAAGAATATTCAACAAAGGATATTATATACCTTTGTTGAAAAATGAGGTCAACCAAACAGAATGAAACCAAAATTAAAGCATAACATAACCCAACCTACACTGAACATAACTGACCTAACAAATAACACACTGGGGGAACATATATACTGGGTGATCAGTCCAGCAACACACACAAGGGGGAGGACACTACCGTAACATTTATACCTACATGCCATTAACTCCATAAACCACATAACATACTTAGCCTATCAAATTATACAAACAATTTTATAAAGAAAATCTAAATAAAAAAATGTTAATGAGAATATAACAAACAACTATGCCAAATTCCAACTCCCCATCCCCCTAGTGTGGGCACCTGTTGGTACCGCCGATGGGAATTTTAAGGCAGTCATGACAATCTAGGTTGTTTGCCCGTCGGACTGAAAAAACGTATGCACCACTTCCAGTTGTTTCACTCCTCCAGATAACTGCAACATTGTGTGGCTGTCTCAGGCCAGTATTATATCAAACATAAATGATGTTGTGGTTGCCATCCAGCATGACCACACCCTTCCTGGACTCCCTCTCCAGAACATTACCACAGTGGCAGAATATTTATGAGCGATTTATGAATCCTGAGAGGAAAATACCAATTTCTGGAGTTTCTATGTGCCCCGCGAGGTGTTGCTTTGTACTCAGGATTATCTCTGATTCATTGGAGCCTATAACTAGTTTCACGCATCCATGAACTCTGGGTTCTGCAGACCAGGCTTCTTCTGAGAGCCTGTTAAACTGGGTTCGTATCGGTGCCAATACATGGGGGGAGGTGGGGGCCTGCTATCTGAGAGCGGGCTGCCTTCTCCTGCCCAGGATCCAGCTGCTGGAGCAATGTTGTTAACCGGGGTCTAGACTGTGAACAGAACAAGATGGCGACCTCATTCGGACCTCAGCTACTGGAATCACGTAACTATTTATTCAGATGGCCACTCGGGTTATTATCTTCCTCTAAATGGCTTTTGCAGGGAGGTGGGGGCTTTTTGGCAATCTCTTTGACCACGAGTCTGGTCAGAAAGCTTCCTCATCCGGACAACCTCTTACGCTGAAGATGAAGGCAGACGCTAGAAAAAGCTATAATTATGCGGACTTGTGGCATCACCTGTCATCTGTGGGTCGCTCTTCAGTCCCTTCCTTTCTCCCTGGTTATGGGGGGAGACTCACCGCTGGCTTCAAGGAAGCCAAAGAGGCCTCTGTACTCAGCCAATGTGTAAATTCAGCGGGTATTTCCCGTCTGGCCGTCCACCATAGCCATGTCTGAGGGGTGGGATGTTTGGAGCATCTAGCTATAATTTGCAAACCGAACGGCTCCAGAGCCATTCTCCATTCGACCCCCCCCCTCCATGAAACAGCTCAACAGCCTCCCTGGAGTGTTGTGTCACGGGGATGGGGAGGGTAAGAGGAGGGGGATGTGGATGGAAGCCTGAAATATCAGCCAGCTGGGAGCTCTTGTCCTGCCCCGATCGTCCGTTCCGTCCGTGTGCCACGCCTCCTGGTAAACCTGCTGTGGATTGCCACGTGTTCACTAGCTGTTTCCTGTTGCCGTCATTAGTCCTATGTATTTAGTCCACGTTTCAGTTTGTTTCCCCAGTCTGGTCAATCTGCCTTACCGCTTGATTGTGTTCTTTACTCCCATTAAACCTGGCATTTCCCCGATTTCTGGTGCCCTGCGCTTCTGTCTCCACTCTGTGCTCCGTGAGACGTAACAGCTCCCATAGTATAACCACTTAGGCAGGTGTTGCCATGCTGCAGGGAACCATTTCCTTCTCTCTGAAAAGTGTTGATTTGCCTGGCGGCATGAGGTGCTGAGTGGCACACAGGTGCCAGACCCGAGGAGCCCTGTGATCTGTCTCCCTTGTCACTATAAACAGGCCTTTGGTGTTTTTTTTTTTTTTAAATTAACATTGGAACATTGGAAGGGCTTTCTTGCCAGAAAAAAAGGTGGTCTAGGTGGGCATACCATAGGTTATAACGTTAATGTGCTGTTAATGTGCGGAAGCATAGAGCAGGAGGCTGGTCTCTGAGGGCTTACTGTGGCTCATAGTGTCAGTGTGTCATTAGTTTGTGTATCCAGTTAGTGTGTTAGTGCACTGTTGCATAGAGTGGAAAGTGGGTCTCCGTTGGTGTACCGTAGCCGTAGCATCAGTGTGCCATTAGGGCACTGTAACATAAAGGTACCGGCCATAGATTAGAAGTTACACGCAGTTTGCCTGGTCACCTCTCATCTGCCTCTCATCACACGGCTATGGGGTGAGCT
This sequence comes from Stomatorhinus walkeri, assembly GCA_026784285.1. NCBI lineage: Eukaryota > Metazoa > Chordata > Actinopteri > Osteoglossiformes > Mormyridae > Stomatorhinus > Stomatorhinus walkeri. The sequence goes on along the minus strand of JAODUD010000001.1, from coordinate 50,969,840 downwards.
AATCAACGGGCAGCTGCAAACAGTTCTCCAGGCATCTGAACAGGAGATAAACGCTTGTGTGTAATTATGGTTCTGATCTTAAAACACACCTCTTTCAGGCTCCATCTTGCATTGCAGTTCTTTTGAGAGAACCATGTCAGTCATAATCTAGATTTGGGATGGCGTGGACCCCCAGGTATCACTGCCAGCAGTGTTGAGGAGTACTGCGGGGGTGTCTCCTTGTGGAATTTACTGTAGCCATATACAAGCATTAACCCATGGCAATATTCTGATGTTTCTCTGTAGATCTCCCTTCACTTGGAGGACAGACTTCTGTTAGATATGCCTATCTACCCTAATTAATACCGAAGGGACCATATTGATATTATTTTAGGCCTCTGTGCACCTCTGGATTTGCATAAAGTGTTTTACTCAGTGCTGAGATGTCTACCTCTAAGGCACCCTCATTAGCTTGGCCTGTAGGAGTCTGGCATGCGTTTCTCCTCCTGACATGTTTTTTTGGAGCAGTGCTCTTTTTCTCCTTAATAATGCATCTTTAAAAGGGAACAAGCATAGCTTTAATTAGCCCTGCAGCCCGATTCTGACAGTGACATGTGACTGGCAGAGGAGAAGGAGCAGATGTGGTTAGGACGCCGTGGAGAGTGCCAAGGCTGGGAATCAGCTGGCATGGGCTCTGCCACTAAGGCGAGTGAGACGTTCCCCCACCCTCTTAGTTCTAGTTCATTCTGTCTGTGGAAATATCTTACAGGAACAGCAGCGCTTTGTCAGGGGGACATTGCCACAGGGGGACGGTGAGGGGAGGGAGGTGGTGGCGATGTGGGGGCTCAGTATCAGCACATTCTTCTCATGGCCAGTGAGGTTTGGACAGAAACACCAAATGATTAAAACAGTGTACCTACTCTGTGTGTGGACGGGTCATGTTACCTCTCTCAAAAGGAGTTTCCAGGGCTGCTCCCTCTGCTCATGGGGTGATTGTTACAAAAAAAGGTTATACTCATAAGGAAGGTGATTAATTAAGCTAAGCACTTCCAGGGAATTTCAGGCATTTTGCTGTACCTCCCTGCTGTGTCACACAGTATTTCCAGCTGAGGGTGTGTCCCAGCAACACGCCATTTTCTGGTGGGACGTTCACAACTTGGCTCACACACAACAGTTTTTTTTTTTTTCCATGGAACAATTCTGAATTTTAGTTTGTTAAGCAATTGCTGTGCTTTAGAGAGGTGTATTCCATTCTTAACAAATGAAATATTGTCATTTTGCTGAACTATTTCAACATACAACATATTTACATATTGTGTAAAGACCTGTGTGTCTCCTTTCAATACACCTTTGTGGTATTTATTCTGTTTCGCATGTTTTGTTGAAAGTTTTCTAAAGATATCCTGTGTTTTATGTGGCTGTAAACATTTTAAAAACCTCATTTTATCTCCCGGTTTAATAGTTTTCGGTTTGTGTTTTTAATTTAAAATGTATAAATATCTTCATCATCCTATTTACTGCTAATCTGTGGCTCTTAGGTACAGAATAGACAGAGCATTTGTTCCCAGGGCTACTGTTAAACACCAGGCAGAGGCCAAACTGAGTCGTTCTGTCTAATACACTCACTTACTCAAAGGCAGATTTTATCAGATGTGGTGATCACTGTCTAATTAGACCAAAGTGACTCAAGCTTCACCCCTCGGCGGACATGTATGAGCGGGTATACCTATCCTTATGGGGACACAATGTCCCCATAGTGTGATAAATATCTGTTTTTTTTCCCTTA
>JAODUD010000001.1:50942113-50956682 GCA_026784285.1 Stomatorhinus walkeri | reverse complement strand
ATATTTGCTATTGTTCATACAAAGAGGTGGTTGTGTAGTGTGCAATATCATCATAATAAGCCCTTGGTTGTCTACTTGATTATATCTTTCTGGAAGTGGGGTGTAATTAGTAACAGACTAGCAAATATGTGCAGGTGTGTGAGACACGTTTCATAGTCCTCGGTGTCTCCCTGTCTCAGTTTTACTGATACCTTCTAGCACGTTCCGCAGAGTATGCTTGCAATTTTGTGCAGCCTACCATTTTTTTCTGCAGGTCCTTAGTGATTTAGTTATCTCTGGTGTAAGTATTCATTAGATACTAAAAAAATGACACAGAATGTTCCAGAAGCACTGTTAATCAGTGTTAGGATAAACAAGGCTCCTATCGACCTGGCAGAGCTCATGTTAGGTTTAAACGCTCAGAGACTCAGGGCCAGAACAAGCCATGGCATTAAGGTGTATGTCTTCACTCTGTCCATGTCAGGGGTCTTCCTTTTTCAGACCAGAGACCACTTGATGGACAGTGAGATGAAACAAAGACCCCCTTCTTTACACATTCTAATACTGTCTTATGGATTAGGCTTGGCCTGCATTAACATGTGCATTAACTATATTAACTTATTTATTTATGTATAAATTAATAAATATAAATGACCCTATTAACCTATTTATTTGTCTTGATGCATATAGTGCAAAAACTATAAACATTATTGCGTTAGGCTTAGAATTGTTAGATTTTTTTAAATTTCAGTTTTACTTCATAGATTTTTAAGGTGTGTGTATTTCAGGTAACGTAGACAACACTATTGGGTGTGGATATCTATATGTTTCTTTTTAAAGGCATTTAAAGTACAAGACACAAAGCAGATTGAATTAAATAGAACAAGCACAGTGACTATGTTGCAGTGGAAGTCATACATGAAAATAAATATACAAATTTCAATATTACCACGTGCATGACTATTCTGTTGGAACACCTCATTAGTAACACTGTATGTGACTGTGTTCATCAATGTAGTGTGTTTTTGGCTTACTTTACATTAGTCTTTATTGCCCCAGCAGGGCAACTGGACAATGAAGTTGAATAAAGAGACAAGCTAGCATGTTTAATTCAGTTTACAGTGATTATTTATTACTGGTTTGACTGCTGGTTTACTGATTTATCGCTTGATCGCTGGTGTCTATATACAATTCATAGACATATTGTGGAAAATTTCACAAAAAGTAATTTGTCATTACAAAATGATTCACAGACCCCCTGCAGTTGCTCCACGGAGCCTCCTGTTGAAGACCCCTGTTCTATGTGAATCATTAAAATTGAAGAGCACCTATCAAAAGTGATTAAAAGAATAGTTGAGGGCAAAGACAGTTCTCAAACTGACTGTGAAGTCTAAAAAGATGGTGGTTGGTATTGGTGGTGAGCGGTGCAGTGGGTTAAGATGCTATATCTGTCAGTGGGAGGTCAACAGTTCAAATCCTAGTGTTGGCAAAGGAGTTTCACTGTTGGGTCCTTGAGCAAGGCTCCTGACCCTGCCTTTTCTAGTACGTCACTTTGTATGAAAATTCCCCTTTGTGTAAATCATTCCTGTCAGGACTCATTGGTGATGGTGGAGATTAAGGCCTGCAATTTTAATTTCTCGGCCAGCCTGTTCACAACGAGGGCAAGTAATGATTAATACAGAAACGTAATTACTGAGATCCTGTGCCTGAGGACTCTTGAAGAAGAGAATTGGCAAACCTTCATCAAACAAAGCAAGCAAACATTCCTCCTGACGAAGCTAATGCTAACTGCTATCCTCCACCAATGCTCCGGGTATCTTGACCTTGTGAAAATGATATTTCAGCACTTTCTTGCTATAGTTTTGTGATTCTTTGACACGTTAGATAAATAGTAAACTGTCACTGGACCTCAAATAGGAAGCAGGCCTGTTTCAAGAGCCAGCACGCTTATGGAAGAATGTGCAGGTAGAGGAGCCTGAGGAAGGTGCTGGGGCTGGGCTGTGTGACTAGGGTGGGCGGTGTGCAGTGACACATACGTAGCGAGGTTGGCATAAACTTTATTATCAGGGGGTTAAACACAGCAACGTGGATGAGTTACTTAGTAACAGCCCGGACACAAACGAGAGTAACTACCTAACCGCCTGGACGGTTTGTGTGAAAACAGCTTCACCCCTGCAGTAGAGGCAGAAAGAGCACATTAAACCCAACCAACCATTTGGCCAAATCATTATTCAACTTTAGTATTTCATAGAAAATAATAAGCAGAGTAAAAGCGCCGTTAGCAGTATAAGTCCTTCGGAACTAATAAAAAGACAAAAGAGAAAATAACTGAATACTTTCTCAGAAATACACAGACCTTATGAGGTACCTCCCCCTCCAAAGTGCTGACTCACGTAGCTACAGATAAGCAGGCCTCCTCCAGACAAACAGTAATCAAACACTGCCGACAAACAAAGGCTGAATATGGACTGTCAGGGCTTCTTATGGACTCACACTAGGTCAGTCCTCCAAACCCATCGCCGGGGTCTATGGTGTAACCCTGCTGTGATTCTTCATGGAGTGCAGTCATGGTCACTGTCAAATTGTATGTTATTTGTAAATTGTATGTTAGTGTTGGTGTGTGGGTGTGCCCTGCGATGGGCTGGCCCCCTGTCCAGGGTTGTTCCCCGCCTCGTGCCCATTGCTTCCGGGTAGGCTCCGGACCCCCCGCGACCCAGTAGGATAAGCGGGTATTGATAATGGATGGATGAATAATAATAATAATAATGAAATTAAATTTTAAAAACTAAAAGCCATACAAATAGTTAACTGAAAAGAAGTTACATTGATTAACTGGTTTCATTTATTGAAAAACTGCAGCAAATGGTAATGTTTTAACCCTTGATTTAAATGAGCTTACAGTTGTAGCAGACCTCAGGTTTTCAGGAAGCTAGATTTTAAAAAATCAACATTTTAATGTTAGAATCAATTTCCAAAATGAAACATTCGGGTCAAAATATCAATATCAAACCATACATACTTTAGTCTCTGGAGAAAATGGAGGTTAAGAACCTTTCTCAGAGGCCCAACATTGAAATAACACTTCCGATCACAAACAACCCGGAACATTTTCCTCATTCAGTTCAGAGAACAGGGCTTGCATTGTGGTGAGCTACTGTAGGGGAATGGTTTCATTGATCCAAGCTCTTCCAAATCATTCTGCACTCAGGCACAACATCCTGCACTCCTATGTGACACCAGGAAGACTCTGACTACCGCTTGCACATGCTGTACATGCCACACTCACTACGCTGTTAAAGGAGGCGATGTTTTAGTGTACCAGATGTTTGCTCTGTCTCGACAAGTCACGGCAGGTCACGACCACTCCAACAATGTGAGTGAGATGGGGCTTCCTGTAGCCCTATGGCAGGCCTGGACACTCTCACCTGTAGCTTAACGGCCCAAATTATTAGTAAAGTCGGACATGAGACCCTGACACCCATCTGCAGGCTCAGGGGTGCTTTTCCGGAAGGGAGGCCGTGCAGACAGCTGTGCCAGATGATTCCTGGTCCTGACGTCAGGACCAGGCCGGCGCTGCCGAGCTCCTGGGAGAATCACAGTTTACTGCATGCGTAGACACCTACGTCGGTCACAGAGGCGGGAGAAATTTATGATTCCTGTAAAAATTCTTCTTGTACACCATTATTACCATGGATTTCATTGTTAAGAGTGTCAGAGTTGAAGCACACATGTCGATGTGTGTGTGTGTGCTATCCCCAGCAGTCTGTTATCAGCAGCAAACAAACCTCTTTGTGGCAATCACATAATCACATGTGTGTAAGCAGTTCTCTGTGGTGTTATAATAATGCGTGTGCGGAGAACCGAGGGTATCAGAGAGCATAGGCAATAGGGTCTAGAAATTGGTGAAGAGCAATTGTGTTAATGTGACCATCCTGAGAGCAAAAAAAGCTTAACACCAACCAGCTCAGACCAAGAGAGAAATGCTAAATAAAATAGATAGTATATAGGGGCACCTTCCAATGGCGACTTGGCCCTTGTGTTCACTGAGTGTCCTCAGGACATCTTTTGTTTTTGGTACATTATGCAGGTTTAGGGGGAGGGATAGACTTGCCGAGGGGGGGGGACGTGATATTCTACGCACCAGAATATCAGCCACTAACTTGGACAGCAAAACTAATTGAGTGATGTCACTGGTATGTCTTGGTGTTGTCTTCCTCTTGCCCCCACACCGATTCCTGATCAGGAACCCACCCGCCCAACATCACCTCTGTCCGCCATTCCGTTCTGCTACTTACATGCTGACGCAAGCAAAATGCAAACATGTCTCAACCTGAGTAAATAGCTAACACTTAATCACAAAGAGGGGTGAGCGGGCTGTGAAAGGGGAATTATAGGTAAGCAGACAGTGTCGGATATGAAGGTGAGGTTGCAGGATTCCTCATCTTCGTGGTGTACAGCAATCTAAGTCACACCCCCACAATCAAGCACAAAGGATCAAATCTGTGACTTTTTTCCATCCATATATTTTGACATTACTTTTTAAAAACTTTTACATAGGCTTCTTTTTCAAAAATGTTGTGTACTTTCTCACATTCATAACTATTACCGGGTTTGCTTTGTGGACACAAAAAAGCATTTTAAAAACCTGTTTGCCCGCTTACTCAAGAAAAACACAAAGAGATGACATTATTTTCATGTGTTATAGTCCAGTATTTTAAATATAGATAGCACTTTAAATACATGTTGGATGACGTTAAACTTATTTTGAATAATATTTGTATGTGTAAGCATTTTCAACTGTGTTTGTGGTTTAAGAAATGACATAAATTATTTAAGACTGCTTATGTAATGCAAACCGCCACGCTGTCATGCAAGCTGGAGTTAAGATATATGGTACTTGATTCCAGTGACGCCATGAAATACTCACTTGATATGTTTTAAAAGTTAACTATGAGACACCATTTCCGTATCGCGCCGCTTCGGCGGTTTTATTGAATGTGCTGCCATCGTCTGTCCAGAACTGGAAATACTAGAGGCGCTCATTTTCCTACATTAAAATGTGTAACTCTACCCGGGGAACACTGGCACAATCGAAATAAACTGCTACTATTGTTAGCATGATAATAAAAAAAATAACAGCACTGTGAAATGTGTAAAAAAAAAAACGGTAAAACAAAGCAGCACCGTATAAGAACACGCGCACATACGCCACAGATCATTAACATTTACTATTGTTCTACCGGGGGGCAAGAGATCGAGGTACGCAACTGCGTGAGAGGGACTTTTAATCTTATGAAGTCGCTGTTTCTTACCTTTTTCTTTCCATTATGTAAAAAATGAACGTTTAAGGTATTTATTTACAGCATTTGACCACCTGGAAGTGGAAGCGTAACGGTACCGATTAGGTCAGCCAAGTGGGCGGAAGAGTTTTTTGCGAAGTTTCTGCTGGCGAACAGAAAATGGCTGAGAAGCGAAGCCCCGAAACTCTGCTTTTCTATGTCAACGGGAAGAAGGTAACATTCTTGCTTTAAATTTCACTGACTTCTTCATTACTTGGGCATTGCTAGCGCTTTGCTAACCCGCAATTGTCACGCACAGCTGTGGCATTTGAAAAATCCAGGGAATAACTTTTTGTCATTCCTGCATTTTTCTCTTGACAGTACTACTGTGATGCCTTTGAGTATTTTAATGATTCGAAATATATGTGCGCATGATTTTTGTACTTAATAAAAGGGAAAGCGATTCTGCATGAATGTGTTTGTCTCTGCACCAGTGTGTAAGCACATGTGGTGAGAAACAAAAATACGGCTCACAATGAAACACTTATTTTTTTTGCTACCGGAGGTGTAAAAATGTCGCGCGTTGTATCTCAAAGGGAAATAAAATAAATAAATAAATAAATAAATAAGAGCTCTGGAAGCTATGTTAATTAACATGTCATTAAATTTCGTGATGATTTGGGATTTTGTTGAATTAAAATGGAATCACCCAGTCGTCATCTTCACTTGGTACTTTTGTGGACAACAGATTCTGGAAGAGAATGTCGACCCAGAAACTATGCTGGTGTTCTACCTCCGGGAGAAACGTATCCTTTACTTGTGCTTTTATTCTCATGAAATGCCAGTGACGCATCAAGCTGTTGGACACCTCAGGGTGCGAACTTAAGGAAACTTGTATCATTCGTGTCATATGTGATCACCCACTTCCGTACCCTACGAAGGCAAACTTATTGATCAGACTGGAGGCTAGTGGTGTGCGATACTACAAGATTTGGTATCGATGCGATACCAAGTAAATACAGGGAAAGTATCGCCGATACGATACCGATATCGATACTTATTAATAATTAAAGTGGATGCGTCATCAAATTGCTAAAGCTGAGTTAATTTTCGTTACCTTTAAGTGTTTTGTGGATTTTTTTTTATTAATTGGGTAAAACCGAGGACAGAATTTGGGCAAAGTAAATAAATAATGTAGTGCGGAGGTACCGGCCGGTGTTCTGTCATAAAATCCTACCTATCACGACATGCTATCGAGCCTTTCTGCGAATTATGCAGTTCGGTTTGGGTTAATGTAAGAGTTTTAGGGGGTTTGGGGGGTTAGGGTAAGTTAGGGTTAGGGCTATCGATTAGCACTACAGTAGCATTTTTCGACACGGCAGCATAAATCGACAGGACACCGGCAGCGTGGCACTTTTATAATACTTTATTAGAAATATTACAGTGTGTGTGTGTGTGTGTGTGTATATACGTGTGCGCCAGTGCCTGTCTGCTAGCCTGGCGCAGCTGAGTCACATGACAGCGGCAACTGAGAGCAGCAGCGCAAACAGACAGCTGCAGTGCATTCGGGAGAGAGATTGAAACTTAAGTATCGATCTCAAACTGGTATTGATCAATATCAATACCAACATTATTATCTATATTATCGATACTTGGATAGATCTGCCCACCAATACTAGAGGCTGGGCTTGTCTGGCCATCTGATATAGGCTACTGGCAGTTCCCCAGTGAGCCGATGCCGTTGTGAGAGCAAAATTTACTGTAGGAAACATCCACAAATTAGTGCTGGACGGTATTCCGATTTTTGATTGCTGTAAGGCATGAATCTTTCGTAAACCACTATACCGTACTGTAGGTCGAATACCATTCGTAACGTTTCCATAGAAAACAAATACGTGTAATCACTCATACCAGTGCAATTAAATCTTTGCACACCGACATTTTTAATGACCTATATGAATGAAATAGGAGCACTGTAGAGCCCTGATTCTGTGTCAGCAAGACAACAGTCCACCACTGTATTTACGCATTGTGCATGTTTGTGTTTGCTGCATGAAAGACACTGTCAGAGCTATTGCGTAAATGATGTTCTTTCTCGTGAAAAGTCTCCACCATAGTTTTTTGCTGTGTCTTTGTGTTGACAAAGAATGTGTTAACCTGAACTTGAATTTCATTACCTGAATACGAGCACCTGAAATGGAATGTTTTTACCTGAACTTGAACTAAAGAATGCAAACTTGAATGCATAAATTTATTGGTTGGTACATCGATGTTTTCAAGTTATTTGCACAATATTACTAGTTGTTGTTCAGATATAAAACCAATCTGGACCAGGATTATTTCAGTGTGTTCTTACAGTGGCCTAGCTGCTGTTTACGATACACTTCATATTTGCCTGGCTCATGATGAATAAGACCACCAAATACCAACTGGAATTCTGGCTTCTTATTCAATTAATTGCTCAAAATACTATGTTGATAGTTGTATTTAATTAATTTTTATTATAAACTGTACAGCATGTTCCACTGTGAACATATACCAGGCAATAACAAGCTTTTAACCTGGGCAGATTATGCATTGTTTGTAGGGCTTGTGGGGTTTATTCTAATAAATACAATTTTTAGAATAGGGATTGAAGGGTTAATTCTAAAATAATGTAGTTTTTAAAGTAGGCACTAAAGAGCGTACCGGCAGGGCCGAGTGACCTCGCCACAGGGTCGTGGTTAGAGGGAGACAGAAGAAGCGATAGCTGAGACGCTGTTTTGCTTTTTCTAGGGAAGGCCGCTATGCACGTAGGTGATAAAACCAGAGAGAGAATAAGCAGTAACTGGAGAAAAGGTCAAGTCCGTTGCTGTCATGCCAATAGTTTAAGACCCACGGGGAGGAGGGGGGAGGAACACTTTCTAAACTAGACCAAAATTAGGATAGGTGGTAGCCACGTAGCAGGAACAATGGCAAGAGGGGGGAGAAGCCCAAATAGGTTATAAGAGAGCAGAGCACATAGGTACTTTAGAGCAATTTGATGCACATGCTGGATGTATGTCAGATAGTCGCTCCCTGATAATAATCAGATTGTTGAGTAAAACTTGTCGCACTTGCAAAATCCTCCGACGTCTCCAGTGTGGATCTCTACTCATCAACGGACCCGGCGGTGTTTTAACCACAACAGGCTGCAACAACTAGTCGATTAAATTGATTATTAAAATAGTTGGCAACTAATTTAATAATCGATTAGTTGGGTCTACGTTATTATACACATAAATACAGTGTCTACCTCCTAATTTGCGAGCAGTAAGCTAAGCAAAGCCGCGGTGGCAGTAAAGTACCATTAAGATGGACGCCGACCGTCATAATAGAAAAAGATGACGACAACCAATGGCGTACCTTGAGTGGCTAACGTGATGAATTCTGGGAGAATGGGGAAAAAACGTTTAAAAATGGCGGAGGCGGACACTGCAGAGTTTTGTTTTAATTCTGCCAGAATTTGACGATAATGGTCGGAGAGACACTGATGTATTATGTGACGTTATGGAGTTTTTGAATTACTAAGCAATTATTCAGATTACTTAACGCAAATCCATCATTCAGTGGTGTAGTGGAGGGTACATGCACATAAACGCCATCTACGCACTTTTTAAATGTACAAAACAGCGTTTATTCACCTTTTTTGAGATCACGAATGTTAAGGATTGAAATAGTTACCCACCATTTTTACTGCTGTGCATATAGTTTACCTACCTTTATTTTCTTGATAGAAATTTATAGTAATATCAATTGTAAGACCAGTTTTTGAAGGTCTCGATCTTGTCTTTGAATCAGCCGTATTTGTACTCGTTCTTGTCATGGGATTTTATTTCGAGACCACATCTCTGAGAATTTTCTTATTAATGAGCCGTTTACTGTCAGATTGGATAACTATAATAACTAAAAGTGCAACCAATAGCATTACTGCGGGCCGCATTACCCACCCGTCCCTTTACACACGCACATGTGTTTCAGTGAACGCAGGGGAAGTTGTGGTTGTCAACACAGTCAGTTATTATGTGGCTACATATACCACAACGTGTTTACACTACCATTCTATTAGGCAGTGTGGTGGTTCGAGCACCACCGGGTCCGTTGATGAGCAGAGACGCACACGGGAGACGTCGGAGGAGTTTGCAAGTGCGGCAAGTTTTATTTAATAATCTGATTATAATCAGGGAGCGACTATCTGACTTACATCCAGCATGTGCATCAAGTGGCTCTAAAGTACCTATATGCTCCGCTCTCTTATAACCCATTTGGGCTTCTCCCCCCTCTTGCCATTGTTCCTGCTACGTGGCTACCACCTATCTTAATTTCGGTCCTGTTTTAGCCAGTTCTTTTCCACTCTCTAGGTCTTGTCCATTGGCATGAGAACCACCGATTTGACTTTTGCTCTAATTCCGTTATGTTCTTTCTCCTTGGTTTTTATCACCTATTTGGGCAGCAGCATTCCCTTGAAAAAGCAAAACAGCGTCTCAGCTATGTCTTCTGTCTCCCTCTACCCACGGCCCTATGGCAAGGTCACTTGGCCCTGCCGGCACGCTGCATTAAAACTGCATTATTGTAGAATTAACCCCTTAGTCCATATTCTAAAAATTGCATTATTTAGAGTAAACCCAACAGCGGGTGCCCCAAGTTAATTTTATTTAATTTATTTTATATATAGTGCCAGATCACAACAAAAGTAATTTAAGGCCACCTTTCCAATAGAACAGGTCTATATCTTCTCCTTTTATTAAACAAACTAAATAGTCTTATGTTATTTAACTGTTAATCACTGTAGTATGCTGACACAACCGGACACGTTTTAAAACGAAATTTGCCGCCTGCCGTTCAGGGTTTTTTCCTCACCAATCGTCTTATTTGCGCCGTCAGTGAAGTCTATGGAGTCTCACTAGAGCGCAAGGTAGCGCATTTTTAGCGTAAAATGCTGAAAAGGCTTTTTCTACGCAATAAATGATTACTTTATTTGTCCTTAATAAATACAGACACACTCGCTCTTGGGCTCTCTCCCCCTGTCACACGTGTTATGTGTATCAACATTAAATAACATTAGAGAATTATTTAATAATATTTTATAAAAAGATTGTGCTTTTCATGACATTGATTTAGCTGCTACAAAAACATTTTTTTTCATCTTAATGTAGCATACATTTATTTTTTTATATGAGTTGCTGGAAACAACCTTTGTATGAAGACAAAGTGTGGGTTATTAAAACATGCTGGAAATTACCCCCCCCCCACCCCCATTAACAGATTATTCGGAAAATAATCGACAGATTAATCGATTATCAAAATAATCATTAGTTGCAGCCCTAATTGTTTGAGCAGTAGTTTTTACTGAAGGACTAACTGTTTCAAATGGCATGAAGTTGAAATAATAATATCTGAGAAATTAAACACACCATACAACTCAGATTCCGATTTTAATTTATGTTATTTAAAAGACCAGCTTAATGTCAGATGGTCGTGTGACCAAAAGCATTAAATGAAAAGCTGAAAGAATTTATGGAGCTTTCGATGTATTGTACACACTGCCCTCTACAAGATTCTGTTGAAATCTCTCATTTAAGGCGGCACAGATTCTGCAAATAAGAAGCTTCTTTTCCCTTCTGTCCCTTCTTTGCTGTGAAAACAGGTCACCAGTCATTTGAGATGGGGTTTTCTGCATCTACTACCTTAATACAGTGGCTGATAAAAAAATACTCATTCCAATAGACACATGCAAAACAAACAATAATACTGTAAATCTGGGTGGTATATCAAATGTATACATCATAGTGATATAAACAAGATAGTGACACAATACTGTTTATATGGATATACTTTTATCGTGCATTAATCCTCATTCACAGCTAAAATGAAACCATTCAGTTAGTGTCTCACTCAGAAATAGATCGAGGAGATGAATCATTGTTACTTGGTTCATTGTGTTTTAATCATTTCCGAAGGGTATCATATCATAATTTGCAATTATTGTGTTTTCTTCTGTTAAAATAAAGATTTTCCAGCTATTATGTGCTCCTTTAATGGTTATCAGGCTTCTGTTTCAAGAGCCATTTGTGAAAAAGCTTTTAGATTTAGATTGTTTATGAACAAAGCTCCGTTGACATCAGTGAAATGAACGGTAACGCTCAGGCAGGTTCAAGCATTACTGGAAGACTTACAACATAAAACAACATTTTTCTAAAAATCCAATTTCATTTTTGCCCACCTGATAGCTGTCACGAATACTCTCGCTACACAAGGTGGGTGCAGACACTACTATATGGAACGCTAAATTGAAACGCTAAATTGAACGCTAATATGGAAATTAAACATTACTCATGACACTGCGATACACACAATAACAACACAACATGTGCCAACTACACACAGCTATTTACATTTTTACACGGCTGACACTGGTCCAGAGGGAGGGACAGTGAAATGGATGGAGGACGAGGATCTGAGATTGTGAAGAGGGCGCGGCAACTTGTACGAGGTCAGATAGATATGGAGGGGCAAGGTTGTGGATGGCCTGAAATGTTAACAGCAAGATATTAAAGTCAATACGGAACTTAACTGGCAGCCAGTGGAGCTGCTGAAAAACGGGAATGATGGGGTGGATGGAGGGGGTTCGGGTGAAGATATGGGCAGCTGATTTTTTAACCAATTGAAGCTTATGAAGGGATTTCTTAGAGAGACCAAAGAGGAGAGAATTGCTGTAATGCAAGCAAGTAGCATGTAAATGTCATTTTAAAAATAATAATTAATAAAAATATGCCTTTTTAAAAACATTAGTAGATGTACTTTACTGATGCAGTTGCTGGCTGCTGCAATAAGGGTGAACTTGGAAAAAATACAGCAACATTGTGATGTACCGCAGAATCGATCTGCAAATTTCATGGTGGGTATGTATGTGTGGTGGACCTGCATGGGCAGCCCTGCCCTGGGGGGGGTATGTTCTCCTTTGATGAATGTCATGCCTACACAGGGCTTCCTTGACTTTCCGCTCTGTCAGTTAAGTTGACCGGCACTAAACACAGCTGTGGAGGAGGTGGGTGTGGAGCCTGCACTGTGATGGTGTCCCGCTACCAACCTTGGACAAAGACCATCATGTATCCTGCCTTGTCCCCAAAGCTGTGCCTCAATTTGGGGGGGATGCTACTGTTTACCTTGGCTGATTTTCAACCTCACAGATGGTTTTTAGTCTGATATGTAGTTAGATTTTACTTGGACAATAAGATCTTGCTGGATATTTGTGGAGATCATAATCTCACCCGTTGCCTCATAGCGTGCATTCGCCAGGGCTCGTTATGTTCGTAATCCACTCAGAGTGAATTGGCCCCATGCTCTTTACGCTCTTTCTGTTACATGCATCATTGCCATGTGGCTCCACTGAAGTGCATTGGGCTTCCTTTACTCAGCAGGCATTTTTCCGCCAATGCATGCCTGCTGCCTGTGTGCCAGCTTCACCTGGCCGCAGTGACCACTACGGAAGGTCTCGGCAGCTGCAGGACCCAGATCCATGCAGTGCAGGTAGGCGCAGAGCTGTTTTTGCTCTCAAATCCATATAGCCAAAGGATCTGATACCACCAGTGCCCTGCGCTAGTATTTCTGTATCGTATTGATATTTGTTTATAGTTTATAAAATAACTAAATATAAAATATGTGTGAACATATATTTGTATGTTCAACCTCATTTCAGCCGTACCCACCAGAGATATGTGTCTGAGAAGAATGAAGCGTGTATTTGACATATAGGGGCTTCAACAGGTCACGCTTCTGCTCCCCCAGGGAACTCACTCACTTCCCAGGACATGATTCTGCCCCTCCAGGGACCTCCCAGGATACTGTCCTGCCCCTACACAGACCTCACCCCTCTTCCCCTCGAGGACGTGCTTCTGCCCCTACACAGACCTCACTCACTCCTGAGGATACACTCCTATCTTCACAGAGACCTCACTCACCTACCAGGACATGTTCCTGCCCTCACGGAGACCTCGCTCACCTCTTTTCCTCTCATTGTGACTACAGGAGCGCATAGCGAAGGCCCATGGCTCCCAGTGTGGCTTCTGTACCCCAGGGATGGTGATGTCCATGTATGCACTGCTGAGGACTCGGCCCCAGCCCACTTTGGATGACATCATAGAGGCCCTTGGGGGTAACCTGAGCCCCACCCCCCAGAAACTTCCATATCGTAACACTCAGATGCTGAATGCTGACCTCCCATCTTTGCCCCATGTTTGACAGGTAATCTGTGTCGTTGCACTGGGTACCGTCCCATCATCGACGGCTTCAGGACATTTTGCAGGGTGAGGTTAAGCTCCTGATCTGCTACTCACTGATCAAAATGAAGGTAGGTTTACAGCAACTTAAATAATCACGATTAATAAGGTATCTCCACAGGCTTCTGACTGCTGTCAGGCCAACGGCATGGAGGGATGTTCTGTGAATGGACAATTTGCAAATGACAAAAATGTGAGTAATAACTGACCTCTGTCACTATGAATGTCATTCCTGTGGGTTCACAGCATCATGGTGGTCAGATATAGATTTTCACCTAATGTATGCTTATTTTTTGAAAAAGGTTTCCAATTTCTTGAATGGAGGAATTTGAAAGGACATTGTTTATCCAGTGGTTAATGGAATGTTTTTTTTCTCTCTAGGGTGCTCCTGAGTTGTTCTGCAAGGATGATTTCAGACCTCTAGACCCTACGCAGGAGCTGATATTTCCTCCAGAGCTTATCGTAAGGACAACAAGGCATTTTTGTGGGTGATTTATAAAGTAGAATCTGCTCATCCTCCTTGCAGAAAATCTAAATAAAGGTTTAGAGCACAATCATTGCAGTGAGTTATTTTCGAAAGAACTTGTTATTGTTGGCACTGATGAAGCAGCAGTGAGGAGTTTTAATGGTGGCTTTAATGTTAGTGTCCATGGTGATTCTGCTGGTCTACAGGTGACTGCACGCCTTTCACATGAATTGAAGTGGGCTCTCTGTGGATCCCCAGGTTTCACTGCCTCTTCCAAGTGAAACGAAGTCCTACAGGTCTGAATGTTTCTTATCCTCATCATTATTCTGACACTTCTGCATATTCCTCCCTATCGCAGCTCATTGCCAAGTCCCAGAGGCCAGTCACACAGACTTTTCAAGGGGAGCGGACCACCTGGGTGTCCCCTGTATCCCTGGATGAGCTGGTCCAGCTCAAAGGCAGATACCCCGAGGCCCCACTTGTCTTAGGGAACACTAATGTCGGTAAGTCCATCTGGGTCTTCTCAATACCTTTGTGTGTGTGTGTGT
>JAODUD010000001.1:50913484-50938167 GCA_026784285.1 Stomatorhinus walkeri | reverse complement strand
AATGTAATTGTGGAAATGCAAGGACCGAATTTAACTGAATAACTTTAAACGGGAAAATACTGTTCTGCACAGCAAGCTGGTTTGTTGAAACCTGACCCTAACAGTCATATGGCAAGTTACAGGACAGCTTGTTAAGAAAGAATGAATCTGGTTTACTTTGTAGCAGATTAGAAAGGGGGGGGGGGTCTTGGCAGTTGTTGCAGAGTTGATGGGATGATGGCACTCAGGAAGGCACGGCGTAGGAGCAGTCCATTAGGTCCCTAAACCTTTGGGCAATAAAAGTTGGAGTGCTGGCCTCCCTTATCTGTGAGTGTGTGTATGTGTGTGGGGGTCACTAACCCCCCTTTGGTGCCTAGGCCATTGTCTGCCTCTCGTACCAGGCTGGCCTTGTACGAGAGGCCACCTGGAATTTAAGTTCTGTAATATGTGCATGTGTGATCCTACACAGGTCTTTGCTTTTGTTTGAAAAGTTCAAAATTATATCAGTGGGGGGGAAAAAAGCTTAATAAGGAATGAAAATTAAAAGGATAATTTCTCTGAATGTGATTGAAAAAATAATATTCTGCCCAGTATTGGTCGAGGCCCATGTGGTACCCTATGCAAGCTTCACCGCCGGTGCCCCCCATATACGAGACAAAGTGAAATTGGCTGGCTAAGTCGGCACCCCCTCAGATAATGGGGACTGTCTGGCACTGGTTCATTCCTCAGAGATCCATGTTAGATTATTAATCACTGACCTGGTTGGTCCAGACATCACGAATATCCCTTTGCCTTCAAGGGAGAGTTTGTGAGGGCCTTTCGGCAAGCACCACGGAAAGAGAATGCCCTGGCAACTGTTACCGCAGGGATGCAGGTGAGGTTCAGGCCGGGCAACTGCATGGTGGAGGACTTAAACATCTTCTATGGAGGTGTTGGGCCCTGCACTGTGGCCATCACCAAAACCTGTCAGCACATCATTGGCAGGTACATCTATATTTAGCGGAGAGACCCCCGAGTACCATATGAATTTATAAATGCCAAGAATCAGCAGATGGTGTTTGTGACACAATGCTCTCCTTAAAGGCCCTGGAATGAGGAGACCTTGAACGATGCCTACGCAGCACTCCTGGAGGAGATCTCCCTCCCGCCCTCTGCTCCAGGGGGGAAGGTGGAGTTTCGAAGAGCTCTCACTCTCAGCTTCCTCTTCAAGTTCAACCTCCATGTGCTGCAGAAGCTCAGAGAGATGGTAGGCTGCATTAACCCTGCTTCATATTACTGCAGGCCTCACTTAGCTGTTCTTTGTTGGTTAATTCCTAATGTTGGAATAATCACCTTACCTCTAATTATTTATTAACCACTCCAGTGGAACATGGTGCTTTTTAAAGTGCAGGTACACGTTTCATCCAGATGTAGTTGCCAACTTGCATATCTCTTATTGACTATTCTGCTTTTACCACAATAATAAATATATTTAGCTTTTCCCTAAAATCAAGCCAGTTACATGATTAGCATGGTTCCCTGTTATAGGGCATCATCCTGGAAGATGTACAAGGAGAAACGGTCAGTGCCATACAGGGTCTTCCTGAACAGCTACAGCCCTGTGTCCAGGAATTCCAGGTCTGTGCATGCTCTTCTTTTCTCTGTCTACTCCTGGACCATGAATGATGAGGAAATTAGGAGCCAGATATACTGTTTTAGGAAGTACCTCAGGACCAGCCCAGTTTGGACCCCGTGGGACGGCCCCTCATGCACCGGTCAGCCATTAATCAAGCCACAGGTGAAGCAGTGTACTGTGATGACATCGTCAAGGTGCAGGGAGAGCTGTTCATGGTGATCGTTACAAGCACGAGGGCCCGTGCAAATATCATGTTAGTACTATTCTACAGTATCTTCTACGTAGTAGAATGTAAAATGGTACGCTCCATACATATTTCATGTCATATACCCACAACCTAGCTGTTGCATGATATCAGCCTATATGTTCACTAAACTCATTCATCACATCCAGCGAAGTAGATCATTGTCCTTTTACAATAGTGTTTTTTCAAGCATGTGTCCTTACTGGCCCAGAAAATGCTAATGGTTGCTTATTCAATTCACATGATACAAATCATTTACCACCCCCCCCCAAACCTTGTTTTTGTCCCATAACACAAGGGTACTTGAAGAGCAGGCAGTAGTCTGGGTACAGTATAAGCTTCTAAGATGGCCTGCATTTTAGTGGGATTGCTTCATAGACATTTGAATGCACATTTTTTTTTCTTTTTCCTCTTCAAGTCAGTTAACCACTTATGCCTGAATTCGTCCAAACCTCAGTTTTCTATGTTCCCCCCTAACAGTAAAATAGATGACAGTGAAGCTCTTAAACTCCCAGGAGTGATTGACGTGATCACCAGCAGAGACATCCCCGGCAAGAAATTCCAGACCTTCTCTGGCATAGACGAGGAAGTGCTGGCGGTCAGCAAGGTACGGATCTATGACTGCTGGGGTCCTTTAGCGGCTGTTCGGATCACATGTCCTGCACTCTTTCTTACACAGATCTACAGCCACTCCCTTTACATATCACACATCTTTTCTACCTCACAGACAGTCCAGTATACAACCATATTATGCTGGGTTTTTTTCTCATACCACCTGAAACAAAATGCCTGTGTTTGTTATTTTTCAGTGGGCTGCATTCCAGATTCAGTTTACCCCAGTTTAAAAGGCCTTTATCTTTGTTCACTCATTTAGCCCAGACTACCTTAAATCTGAAAATTATCCAGCTATGCAAGAAATCCTGCTTTCAGAATTAGGCCGCAGTTCTTGATATTGTTAACAATATCAGTGGATAACAGCACATAATGCCGTAATTTGTGCATAAAAACACACGGCAATTCATCCACAGATAGCAGTTGGGCAGTACTGTTGTATGATTGATTTAATGAGCCACAAATAAGACATAAGTGCTGATAAACACTATAAAACTATAGCTTTAACTTCTGTTGATAAAGGGTGCAGCCATCTTGAATTCTGAGGTCGGGGTTGTGCTGATTCCAGTTCACGAGTCGGAATTCTAACTAAGAACCTGGAATTCCTTCATTATGAATTCAAATGGAACACAGCATTAGAAAGCCTTGTGTTGCATTGTGGGTCCTGTAGTTTTTCTTTTTGGATGCCCTTCAGGTGACCTGTGTAGGTCAGATGGTGTGTGCCGTGGTTGCAGACACTAAGGAGCATGCCAAGCAGGGGGCCGCGGTCGTGAAGGTGGATTACGAGGACATACCAAGCCCGGTGTTCACCATCGAGGTCTGTGAAGCCAAATGAATGTTGATGATTTTAGCATTAGCATCTCTGCCAGTGAAAGGTATACTTGTAGATGGTGCTACAGGCCGTAATTATAGTGTTATGTCGTATCTGATGAAGCTCTATTTTTGAGTCATTTGTTTTGTGGTGTTGTATGTTTATGTATTAATAATCATGCTCTATATCATTTTCCTCTTTTGGAGTGTAGGAAGCCATTGAGAAGCATTCATTCTTTGAGCCTCAGAGGATGATCGAAAGAGGCAACATTTCAGAAGCGTTTGAAAAGGCCGACCAAGTATTTGAAGGTTTGTGAGTGTAATCTGTGGAAAGCAGATTCTCATAACATGCATGACCTCTGGCGAGTAGGTGAGCAGATCTGCTGATCCACTCTGTTCCTCAGGAGAGATCCACATAGGGGGACAGGAGCATTTCTATATGGAGACCCAGAGTATGATTGTAGTTCCATCAAGAGAAGAGAAAGAGCTGAAAGTCTACTTGTCCTCTCAACATCCAACATACGCCCAGGTAATCCATCACCTTGACAGCTGTGTTCTGCTTGTATGTCAGCGTTATACATCTTCATGTCTCTAGTGATATAAATGAGCTCACTGAAATCACTGATGTGGAAAACACCTTGCAGCATGGCAGTGGTCTTCAGGATCAGAACAGTGAATTTCCATTAGTTTTGTCTGCTCATTTTGTCTTTTTTTTTTTTTTTTTGTCTGGCAGGAATCAATCGCAGACACGCTGGGAATCCCGTCTAACCGCGTGTCCTGTCACGTGAAACGAGTTGGCGGGGCATTTGGTGGCAAAGTCACAAAGACAGCCATGATGGCATCCATTACGGCGGTGGCTGCATGGAAGTGAGAGCCGGAGGCAGACCGGACAGAAAGTCAATAAATCTTGTGATGGATATGCTAGGGAGTGCATTTTCAGCTATTTACCACATTCAGCACTCATGCCGTTTTGTTTGTCTGTGCTGTGACAGTGCTAGTCCTTGTTATACAATGACATTCAGCCAATGGCAATAATTACCCCGAACGAGTCAGCTATGTGCTTCCTGGGACAGGCTCCAGGCTCACCATGTTCCTGCAATTGTAATGCAGTTGCTAGATGAAATGTGCTCAGATCAGCTTTCCTTTGAATGGCTGCTCCATTCAGGACGGGAAGGGCAGTGCGCTGTGTGCTCGAGCGAGGGGATGACATGCTGATCACGGGGGCTCGCCATCCAGTGCTGGGCAAGTACAAGGTGAAGCTCCATACCTACGTGCTTATGTTCTACACACAGACACACAAATGGTCACTAGCTATTCATCATAATGGCCTTACTTACCTGCTTCTTCTTCATATTACTACCACTAGGAAGGTAAATTAGCTAAAGTAATTGTAGTTTAATTGTAGCTTGCTTGAGGGTAGTATCAAGTGTGCCCCTGGGACGGATCTCTATTGTTTTTAGGAGAAGAACTTCATCCTCCTTCCTGGTCAATGTTTGGTCAGTGGACGATTCATTTTTGTTTTGCTTTCTCAGGTGGGCTTCATGAATGATGGGAAGATCATCGCAGCTGATTTGCAGTACTACAGTAACGCAGGTCACACAGCAGATGAGTCTGTCCTCGTGAGTCTTTCTAGGATTGTTCATAAAACTCCCCAAGTGCCTGATTGGTTCATCCTTCATTCTTTATGTGATAGTATGGCTGTCAGCTGCTTGTCCTTCTTGTCAAGGAAAGCTCATGCTTCCTATAGGTGTTAGTAAAACAGCCCATTTTCTAACTTGTTATTGGCTTCATGCTTATCCAGGTGATTGAGAAGATAATCCTGCACATGGACAATGTTTATAATATCCCCAACTTGCGAGGTCGGGGCATGGCTTGCAAGACCAACCTGCCTTCCAACACGGCATTCCGGGGATTTGGAGTGCCCCAGAGCCTGCTGGTCGTGGAGAACATGGTCAATGACGTCGCCTTAAAGTTAGGCCGCACAGCTGAAGAGGTAAGCAGGTCTGCCAATGAAAAGCTCGTAGGTATGTCCTGTGGAACGCAAGGCCTTAAGAAAGATCCCCATGTGTCTCTAGATACGAGAGAAGAACATGTACAAGGGACAGTCTCTTACTCACTACAAGATGGAGTTTGACCCCCAAAATCTGCATCGCTGTTGGGACGAGTGTTTGGAGAAGGCCTCCTACCACAGCCGGCGTGCTGACATCACCAAGTTCAACAAGGGTAGCCACTACAAAAAGAAGGGCTTGGCCATCATCCCTATAAAGTATGGTATTGCCTTTACAGAGGGATTTCTCAACCAGGTGAGCCACTTGAAAAACCAGTGATATTGTCGGCTGATCTTTACCATGAAGCACGTCCATTAGATCCAGTTGAACCCCTTTTCCAAAATCACCATGAATATTGGCCAGCTTACATGAGTGACCATTAGGGACTTGAGGCACCATCACTTGGAAAATCTGAGGCATTTGAACATCCCTGAAACACAGCACCCTGTCCTCATAGCATGGTTCTTCAGAATCCATTTCCATGTGTGGTAACGATGCATTTTATTTCCAAAATGTACTTTAAGGCCGCTGCTCTGGTCCACATCTACAAGGATGGCTCCGTTTTGCTGAGTCATGGAGGAACAGAAATGGGCCAGGGCCTTCACACTAAGATGCAGCAGGTAGGCAGTTAAGTACTTTGATGGCTGTTAAACAGGCATCGTAAAAATAAGTTGTTGCCATGCTTTTTGGCAGGTGGCAAGCCGAGAGCTCCATATTCCAGTGTCTTTGATCCACATATCTGAGACCAGCACCAACACAGTGCCCAACACATGCCCCTCCGCCGCCTCTTTTGGCACTGATGCCAATGGCATGGCTGTCAAGGTATGTTGCTGAGGAGTCCTGTGGGGAGAGATCAGTGAGCCTGATCAGATTCCAGTACTTGACAACGTCTGTGCCGATCAGCCCACATGGGTTCCGACTACAACACGCCTTTGGTGTCATTTTAGGAGGCCTGTCAGAAACTTCGCCAAAGACTTGAGCCCATCATTAAAGAGAACCCAAAAGGCACCTGGTCCAGCTGGGTAAGGTCACAGGACACAGGACAGTCGGAAATCACTCATTCTTTATTTTTATTTCAACTACCCCATTTCAAAGATCTGCTGTCATGCATATTTTAATCCATGTTGCTGTTATAAATAATGTCTTGGCATGCTTTGTCATTGAGCCTCTGCTGGTCTTTTTCCCTCATTTTTACCTTTAACTTTCCACTCTTTTCCATTTCATCAGATCATGAAAGCTTTCCTTCAGAAGATCAGTCTCTCAGCTACCGGATTCTACAGGTAACCTTTCAGAACATCCTTCTAAATTATTAAAGGGGGCTAAATCTGTGTCCTGGGTGGCCAAGAGTACAGACTCAAAGGGGCGCCATTCTACAGGGGTCACGACCTCTACATGAACTGGGAGAAGCAGGAGGGGCAGCCGTACCCCTATTTTGTCTACGGGGTCTGCTGCAGCGAGGTGGAGGTGGATTGCCTCACCGGGGATTACCGGGTAATCTGTGACAACTCTCACACCTCTGCTGGCAGTTATATGGCACAGTGAGAGTGTTCAGTGATTGGTAATTATTTCCTCCAGACCCTCAGGACAGACATTGTCGTGGATATGGGAAAAAGTATCAACCCGTCTATTGACATTGGTCAGGTATGGTTTTGCCTTGTTATCTGGGAGCTTTTAAATCTGTCATTTGAAAGTGGGCCCAGGGGTGGCCCACTTCAGCACCCAAAACTAAATTAATAGCTAGTGAGTAGAGTCAGAATTTTATAGTTGGCTAGACGGTTACTAGACCATGCTGCTTCAGCATCACCTAAATAAGGAATGTGTTTCAGTGTAGTGGCTGACTGTGTCCAACAGGGGGTCTTGAGGTTTTGCATGGGGGTAACCACTGCTGGTGACTGAGCCTCCTAAAAAGCCAGATGAGGGGACGGGTAGATTGTGCCTGGCAGCTGGGTTGGGCAGCAGACCGCAGGCTGTCCATTATAATGTTCTCTGCTCCTTCAGATTGAGGGCGCCTTCACCCAAGGCCTGGGTCTCTTCACCATGGAGGAGCTCAAGTTCTCCCCCTCTGGGGTTCTCCACACCCGGGGACCCTCCCAATACAAGATCCCTGCGCTGTGTGACATGCCCCTGCAACTTAATGTCCACCTGCTGGCCGACTCAGGAAATGCACATGCCATCTACTCTTCCAAGGTCAGCATGTGTCTTTCATCAGGGTCGGTCTCAGGTATAGATGGTCTATATTTACTTTTAAAAACAGGGATGCATCATCCTCAGCCCGCGTAGTACAGCCAGCATACATGAGAGCAGGCCAGAAGCTGGGCATGGCCAAGCAGGAATCATACAATGCAGACCGTGACCCAGCAGCAGATGGCAGCAGAGTCCAGGAACAGCCACTTGAGAATCTGGTTTTATTCCTGGGTAGACTTACAGTTTTGAGGACCGGCATCCCATCCAGGGTGTACCCCTGCCTGGGGTAGGCTCCAGGCCTCCCCCCTCCCTCAGCAGTTAGAAGATGGATGTATGGCTCCATTTTTAATGATAAATTAAGTTTGCTGGCTACCTCATTGCAGGGTATTGGTGAGCCCGCGCTTTTCTTGGGAAGCTCCGTGTTCTTCGCCATCAAAGACGCCGTGGCGGCCTCACGGCAGGAGGCGGGGCTTAGCGGGCCTTTTCAGCTAAACAGCCCTGCCTCCCCGGACAGGACATGTCTGGCATGTGCTACCCGCTTTGCTCAGATGGTGGGTAAACATTGCGGCCACGTAAAACACCATAACCCACGGGGCATTGCTCTCCCTGTGCCCGTCTGGCGCCGCCACTCATTTTCCATCTTCAGTCCATGTTGTCTTGATGTAAAACTGCCACTGCTTCTATTCCAGGTGCCACCCAGAGACCCGGAATCTTCACAGCCCTGGGCAATTAACGTGTGACAGGCCCCAAAAAGGAAAAAATGTGATCTCTCCACAATCACTGCTGATTAACATGAAAATTGCACCGTCTTAAAAAATCCTAAATGAGAGGTGTATTAGTAAAGTGTTTTAATGAAAACTACCTGGTTAAAGATTCATATAAAGATAAGCATGAAACCACTAAACAATAATATACACATCTGTCAATATCTCTGATGTCTACTGTTGTGTTTCCATAATTATGAACACAAGCAACGTACAACGTGATTAAGTTTGATAAGGGCCAAGTCGTTATGGCCAGGCGACCCCTTACAAGTATCGTAATGTTCTGACTCATCTGTATATACACAAAGGGAGAGCAAGGCGCAGAATCACCTCCATTTGCTGTTGGCTTACAGTTTCTTTAGCACATTATACCAGTCAGATTAAAGACCTGTGGAGAACACGGAGAAGACTGCAATCAGGGATTGAGGAAAGACAGCATATTTCAGTCCTTTGTGACTTTTGGGGGTCGTTTCCTGCATACCAGTCTAGAGCAGGAGCTTGCGACTTTTTTATGAACGTGAACTGGCACTACAGTTTCACAGGGCAGTAAACATTAATGGAAGGAGAGGCAAGATGTTTCCGGTAAAATCCATAAACATGGGGTCTGTTATTTTTGCAGATTAACTGACCTCCCTGAAACTCCTAGCATTCTGCGGTGGAAAAAGTCCGCGGACCAGGGAGCGGGAAAACCAGGTCTAGAAAGCAGCATTCGCATGGTCTCTAAGCTAAGCTTCTCCTCATTAGTTACCTCGGCTAGTCATAATTGAAAAGTGCAGATACCGGAGTACCCAGCTAGTCGGTGGGGTGGTGGTGGGTCATTCATCCGCACTCTACTCTCACAGACACCAGAGTGCCAGCTTGGTCAGCCCAGGGGAACCTCAGGCCCAAGCACATGGCCCTCATGGCTGCCCACAGCCCCCAGCCCTACAGAGCCTTGGTCGTCTAGGTGAATGACAGTATCGACGCTCACACAGGATGTGCCTACATTCACCTTTTCCAGGCCATCCCTCCCAGCCGCAGTTGCATGAATTTCCTCACCTAAACTTCAAATCGCTGTGGTATCGCCCAAGGTATCGTCGACCACACTGGCCACCACGCTGCCCTTGTACCACCACTCAAGCGTAGTTTCTGCCATGTCATGGAGCATGAGCTGCAGGTATGAGGAATCAGTGAAGGATGATTGGTAATCAGTGAAGCTCTCTGTGTTGGGTATGAGAAACAGCTTGGTAGGCAACTTTCACTTTTTCAAGGTGTCAGTTTTTATATTTTTAGACATTTCCCACTGGTAATCCCAATAAATAAGAGTTTCAAGATCATAAATAAAAATGTACAGATGTACCAATAAGTCTAGTTCAGCAGAATGTAAAAAGTTTAGACCTTCCTTGAAATATCCATATTTTCTAGGTATTCTATTAGGCTAATGTTCCTGGGATATCTCTTTCCACCTGCCTTACTCTACAACAATGTTCCAAATTATACATTTATAATCTAGTAATCCCATTTTTTGTATTCGTTTTAGCAACAGCCCATTGTTTTAGCAACAATGGGTCACCATAAATCAGCTGCATTCGGTTCTAAAAATGGATGTTGTCTTCCTGACATCAATACATCAATATACCTAAGGTGGGATGTGTGGTTTACTTATGTATTATGTGTTCAAATTCATTCTTATATACGATAACCCAAATATACCACACATTTCATTATTTGTCACTTAACAATTCAAATTCTACAAAAAATGCTATCAAAAAACGATTAAAACATATGCAAATACATTATGCACTGGAACTGAATGGTCACCCCCAGGTAATACCAATCTGTCATTACTACTGAAGATTTCAGTCTCATATCCTCATTGCAATCATACATTCTGTATCTGCCTCATTGCTCATTGGATGATGATACGCAATTTCTTCATGTAGGGTTTCCTTCCAATCGAAGCATGATCCAACTCAGACACCTTCCACTGTACTATTTATATGCTGGGAGGTGGTGTAGGAACCAGGGGGATGTGTTCCCCCCGATATTTAATTTGGCTTCATTCATGCCCACCTAATAAATAGATCTTTTCATTTCATTTATTACACTGAGGCCCCCTCTCTATTACGCCTTTGCATGCAGCAGTCCCTTAGCAAAAAGTAGTTTACTCAAGTGTACTATGAGTATACTTATTTTATACTAAAACTGAGGCAGTATAATTGAAGTTTACTTTTTATATACTATATTTTATATACTGTACTTACGAATAATAGAGTGAAGTATACTTCGCTTATACTAAGTATAAAGAAAAGTCTAAGACTAAGTGCATTAATACTTACACTTATACTTTAGTATACTTCTCAACATTCTGTCTTGTGATTTTGGAAATACATTGCAGTCTAGTGTACATACAGTATGAGTTAAATTTAAGAATACTTTAAGAAGTATATTTCAAGTATATACATAATGTTACAAGTAATATGCTAAGCAAACTTACAATTATATTTTAAAGTATAACAAGTAAACTAGTAAAATAGCAAAAAATATATATTTTTTAGTTTTAGTAATTCTAAGTTCACTTCAAGTGTGTCATGATCCGCCCGTCCGAGCCTCGTGTGTGCCACGCCCCCCTCATTACACCGTGTTCGATCCTAATGGAAACCAGCTGTTGTCCATTCGTACCTGATTGTATCTTGTATTTAGTCCGCGTCTGAGTATATCTGTATACTTGAAAGTATACTTTTGTAAAATTAAAATGACCTTATAAAGTATACTTTTATAAATTTAAAATATAAGCTTGTATAAAAGTATACTTTTATAAATTTAAAAATGTTCCAATTTAGTCAGAATAAGTATTAAATTGGTATACTTTCTAGTACATTACAAGTACATGGTCCGTAGTTGCTATACTTATACTCAAGCATACTTAATAACGTGAACTTCAAGTATACTACTTTTTGCTAAGGGGTTGTTTTTTGCATTGCCTTGCATGCATCTCAGTATGTAAAGAATACATATTTTTATCATTTGTAGCATTGGTGGAGAGTTTCGTTGTACATGTGCCATTACATCAAAGATGTTCTGTTCTTTTGCAGACATTCCAACTTAGGCATACTGATTTTAGGGTGACGGATGAGGGAGGACATCCCACCTACAAAATGAGCGACAAAGTTAACATGTCAAAAGATGGGTGGGTGTCTGCTGTTCTATTTTAATATAATGGGTTTTTATTTGCTATAATATGCAATTACTCATTTGTCTGTAAGTGCATCCTACCAACAAACAAATATCTCATCATAGCCACCGATCTCTATCTCTCCATTTCACAGCTGTTTTCCTTGGTCAGGGTTATTAATATTTAATGTTCATTCTTAGAGTGTACAAATATTGTTATGCTCTCCCTCACATGTACACATTCATGGTGACTGCTCTCTTTCTCATATGGAACCAGGATCCAAAGCCAGGTGCTGGAAAATCCCAGAGTGACAGCACAGTCCCACCTGGAAAAAAAATAAAGCAAATGGCATATAGATTATGTTTGCAATGGACCCTTTCAGTCTGTTAGCATGTTAGCATGTGTATCATAACTGTTAGGATTATTGTTATTAATAGGGGAAGTGCTTCTTACTTATGCTGTGGCAGCGACAGCAGGCTAGAGGGTGATCGTCCAGCCCTCGGCTCACTACCAAACCGTGATGGGTGACCTTGCTAAGTTCTATACCCAGGATAAGAACAGACACCCACTTCTCACTGGTGCTACGAGGACCATCCAGCATGTGTCACATGTACAGGCTCAACTGGATACAAAGTAAAAGTGTCTCTTGTTGAGACAATTTGTTTACATCCTTTCTCCCTGGAGAGATGTTTACTTTTGAAATGTGTCTGGTGGCCTGTCTCTGGAGGATCCTGCTCATTATACCTTCCCCATGCATAGGTGTCCCACACAGCTCTGCTGCGTAGCAGGGAGGCTTGTCATTTCTGCCTTCCCATGATTCATTGGCTCACACAGGTCAAGCTGTAATGACTCTTTTCTAAAGAAGCAATAAGCTCAGTATCATGATACCTCATTATCAATTGTAACTCTGAACTACCCGAATGAGCATGGTGATTTGAGGGGCTTCCTATCTTTCATCATGCTTATTACTCTCAAGAATCCACATTCTCAAAGATCAACACTCACATGACAACAATGGGGTTCAGAAAATAACACAAAAAACAAATGTATCAAAGAGCAAGAAACTAATGTGAAATTTATAGTGAATTTGGCTTGGTGTTGAATTCTCTAATAAATGTAATGTGAATAAACGCTGGGTAAATCCCAGGCCCAAGAAGTGCTGACCTCTGCAGTGAAGACCTGGAGGAAAGTCCTAGTAGGGGTCCAGGACGCTCTTTGCTTTCTTAACATGATCCCCCATTTCCATCACAACCACCCCAATAATCCAACCTCTCACCTGTGGAGCTCTAAAACAAGCACAAGGGATATGCTACAGGCCCAGAAAGTGATAGATATTCATCATGCACATCTGACGATGTGTCTTGTGCTCAGCTGGAAGTGAATGTTCATTGTTCCTTGAATTCCTTCCAGGGATGAGCCAAGTGGGGAACCACATTGCCCTGAGTGACTGTCTTGATGTTGAAGGGGTGACAGGCAGTGTGCTACCCAAATAGGCCTCTCTACAGCCCCCACAGCACCCCCTGGTGTCTCTGAGGTTGTGGCATCACTTTGGGGAAAACTGGGACATCAAGAGCCCATGTACAGACACACATTGAACTGTATTCGGCCTCTTTATAGAATCTGTGTTTTTTCACCTGGTATGATGGGTTCCCATCTGAGCCAGAGCATGTAACCTCAGAGCATCCTTTATCTACACACCCATCATAACCAAAAGCAGTCAAGGTACGGGGCTGCTGTGTGTGCTCTACTCTAACGCTGCTCTGGGGAGGAGCAGCACCTCCCAGAGGATGAGCCAGCAAGAAAGTAGTGTTGGATTCAGGATATGATGCGGAGTAGAGCATGACTGACCAGCAGACTGGCAGGGATGCAGAGTGAGGGATGTGAAGGGAAATGGCTTTATAGCACAGTCTGTAAAGAGCTCTCCATCCTGATCATGCCTGTAAGCCAAGAATAACAAACTTTCTGGAGACAGAAGACAGACCGTCGGTGCTGTGAACAAAGGGACAAATCCTAAAATAATAATTACTGATAATTGCTTATAACAATTACCGTGCTCCATCAACTGCTGTCTGGTTTAATCAAATGGGACCAACATGGTTACTATAATCCTATAGTAACTAATAGGTAGTAGATTAAACCTTTTACAGTGTTTCAAAGCTGTTTGAAAAGGAGACCAGATAGCAGCATTTTCAGTCAGTTAAATATTGCTGTCAGCAATATGTCAGCAGCTGAAGCCATTCGGATCAGTAACTTCAGAAAATAGTGCTGTGGTGTTAGCAGGTCACTTCAGCGCCGGTCATATCAATAATATTAATAATAATCTCAAGCCCTGTTGGTTTTAAATGAATTTATAATGTCTGTTTGTTACTCGCCAGCAAATGTGTTTTGGTTTTACGTGTAATGCTGAGGTGAAGAATTCCCACAGTGACTGTGTACCATTGATTCACTGTTTCTTTGCACTTCTAAAGCTGAGCTGACAATTAAAATATTCTCCTTCCAGTGAGAAAATACGTAAATCATAATCTCAATCTATTAATAACAGTCAGTAAAAGATGTACTCATTATTTCTGACCTGTTAGAT
This sequence comes from Stomatorhinus walkeri, assembly GCA_026784285.1. Lineage (NCBI taxonomy): Eukaryota > Metazoa > Chordata > Actinopteri > Osteoglossiformes > Mormyridae > Stomatorhinus > Stomatorhinus walkeri. The sequence goes on along the minus strand of JAODUD010000001.1, from coordinate 50,924,176 downwards.
AAAGCATCGTGTGATAGAGCGTGATTCAGCTGTGAAATGCCGTATTCTTGCCACCTGTTTTTCTTATACCCAGTTACCTTTAATAGTGTGGCAAGAAAATCATATCCACTTATGCTATTGAAATATATCTCATGTCAATGACTGATACACTGTATCTTGTCATGCATATTGGTGACTTTTCCCAGGCTTTTGGGTTTCAATTGCAGCCGTGATCCATGTATGTGTGTGTGTGTGTGTGTGTGTGTGAGCCAATCCCTCACAGATCTACTTCACTACAAACTTACCTGAAAAGGCAACAGATATGTGCTGGTTGGATGGATGGATGGATGGATGAATGGATGGATGAATGGATGCACAGACATAGATTCCCATGTACCTCCATTCACCATGAATACACAAGAGGGGAGGTGATTCACCGTCTTGTTGTAGACGTGGCTCAGAAAGCCTCACACCTGGAGCCCTGAGTCGTAATGCCACCATCATCATACCTCAATGATGCCTCTGTGCCGCAATCCAGGGAAACGTTTTGATTGGACACACCCAGGCTGTCCATTCCAATTCTTATGATTAATTTGTTTAGTTGAACAGAAGATGCTATTTTTAAAAATCTATAAACATTATCTTTAAATATTAATTTATCCAGCTATTATGGTGAAAGATCTAGTTATTGGTAACAATGTACAGTGTAACAGTGTATCAATTATTTAGCAAAGATTTTGAGTATTTTATAATGTTAAAGAAAAAGACAACTGAATATAGGTCATGAGGAACAAAATAATCTCCTGAACTTTGAGTTATGCAACATGGGTTTGAATGTACTGGCTGGTGGCAGCGTTGTATGTGAAACACCCACACATTCTGGGCAAGCCATTGCAAATATGGAATGTGGCGTAGGCTGCTGATGCAAACCATCCCCACGGGCAAATCCAACTAGTTTGGCAACAGTGTGCCTGCGGGTAAAGTGACCGGAGGAGCTTTTCCATGCTGAACAACTCAGCAGAAGTTAAAAGGAGAAGGTCTATAGGATGCCACAGAGCTGTATATCATGAAAGCTCTGTAATGCAAAATTAAATGGTCTGCTTATGACTGTATTGATTTTTTAACGAAATTGCTCTGTTCTCATTGACGAACAGTTCCAGGCAGATGATCTACGGGTGAGTGATCCTTTTAGTACCATTTTGGGACCTGCAAGGACACAAATCGGAAGATTAAATAAACTTTCCAGGCCTTAAGATGCGTTGGGTGTTGGGAACGGAGTGTGATGCGGCTGAGGTATATGATCGTTGCCATGATGAACTATTTTTATGAATAAACGTGAAGCATTGATTTGGGATGGGGGCTTTATTAAGAGGATGTTGTTGTCCCCCCCCCCCAACCTCTCTATGGGTCTCCAGACGTGATTCCTTTTAACTTTCACTTTAATGTGACTAATGATCAGATCACAGTTAATAATGATACAGTGTGGGCACATTGCAAAGGTCTATGAAGAACTTGTAATGTATCTGCTCATGGAGAAATTAGCCCAGTGTCCATCTTCCAGCAACCAACATCTGTGTGGGAATATTTACCCCCAGTAAGCCAAATGATATGTTGCCTCCACAAAGGCTGTGAAAACCTGCAGAGGCATGCGGTTGGACCTATGCTATGAGTTCAAGGCATGACTCATGCCAATGAATAGCAGCTTGAAGCCTCCAGTGACTGGCTGGTACCCAGCAGTTTCCTGTAATTGTTTAAATTCCCTGACTGCACATGAATATGCCAGAAAAGAAAATTACTATGTTACTCTCCGGTAATTTCAGTTCATTTTCACAAGATACCCAAAAAATGTGACAGGGTTAGATTGGTGTAAGAGTAATATTTATAGTAATACTTAGTAATAGTTACAGCACTTTAATATTGCTGGAGTCAAGTTTAATACATCATACTGTGGTGTTTATAATGCATATTATACGCCCAATAGAACGTTCTTTCAAAGACTGGCTCTCTTAGTCAAAATATCCATGTTGAACTCTCAATGATTTGAAGGGAAGGTAGGTCATCATTCACAGTTCCGTGGGATCATCTAGCTGTCCCCCTTCATTGGCCTGGAGCTGACTCCTCTCTGGTGTGTACATGAGCCATCGCTACTGCCTCACACATCCATCGGAGAAGTAGCTAAAGTGCCATGACTTGGTTATGCTTGTATGTTATAGTCAAGAGTGGGTTTGTCTGTCCTGTGGCGCCACTCAAAGTCACTTTGGGGCCCCATAATAAATAGCTAGTGAATAGAGTCATCAGAAGATGGTAGCTAGCTAGCTGATTAACAGAACATGCTGCTTTGCATCTCTCCCCAAGCAAATGCATGGTTTGAGTGGTGGCAAACACCACTGCTGGCTACAGTAAACACCAGCCTGACAGTGGATTAGCACTGGATGCCATTACCATTCAGCCCCCTTAGAGTGGGGTAGTTGGACCTAAAGGATCTCCACTTTTGAGTTAAACAGATGAGGTCAGCCATAATTTGGCTCAGCTGATACTGACATCATCCTTTAGAGATGCGATTCAGGCAAGCAAATCAGTTCAGTATTTCATTCTGTTTGTGCTGAGACGATAGCATGACACGGCATACTGGCCCTTTGTTCACAGGGACAGGCTTGCTCTGCATCATATTACACTCACAAATTTAGTGCATGATTATACTTCACTGTTAGGGCAGTAGGGAAAACATTCATATCTGACATTCAAGAATTAAGAAAATATACATTACACTAAGTTTCATAGTGACAAATAAAATAAGCAGTACTGTATGTAGACTTGTAACAGTGGGATCCAGACAATGAAGGGCTAAAATGTGTTGACAGTGTTACTTGACAGTGTAGTTATGCACCAGGCAGTAAATGCAACATGTCCCAACAGAAAGCTGGCTTCCCTCAGGGCTATGTGACACCTCACCCAGAATAAATACTAAGAATTTTGCAAAGTGGTCATGGCCCTCACATCTGGAGTACTTCCTCTCTACAGTATGTAAGGGAAACTGAGCTCTCACCTTCATGTCACTTTATTTAGTAGGTACTTTTGTCCAAAGCAACATACATTTGTGAGAAAGCATAATCAGAGAGTACCTGGAGCAATTAGGGGTTTAGGGCCTTGCTCACTGCAAAGTCACTCTGCTGACCCTGTGATTTGAACCAACAATCTTCCAATCACAGACACAACATCCTAATCCACTGAGCTACACACCCCCTTCACAAGGTTTTCAATGATTTGTGAAATGAACATACATGATATAATAAATAAAACACACTAAAAGCTAGAGACTTACAGGATTTGTGTTTAATTATCCATGTGGTTCTTCTTAAAGTAGCTAAAAAGCATCTTTAACTAGAATAGGATGCCTCATTCTGTTATGCAAGTGCGGGGCGTGTTCACTACAACGTTTTGCACAAGAGGTGGATTGTGTTTACCGCTTAGTCATTGAGGGTAACTTTGTGTTACAGGGCACCATAAATCATTTTGCGTGTCTTGTATTGATTGCGCTTTGCAAACATTGTGTACAACAGTATATTCAGGATGTCATCAGAAAAAAAAAACATTCAGGGAGAAAATCCTCAACCCTCCTCAAATTCAGGCCAAATAAAGGAAGCTTTAGAGACCAAAGAGTTTTTACATTAAAAATCTGTCGGGACAAGGCTTTACCAAGAAGTTCAGAGTAACTCAAAGACCAGAGGGCATGAACAAGCTCTTAACTCACAGACAGAAAGACAGTATCAATATACTTCTGAGAGCAATGTCCACATCCTCATTTCCCTCTGATTGCAAAGGTCAGTCATAAAACCTGACATCCAAGCAGCTTCACATGCCATCATCTCTGAAAGCTGTGGCAGCAAGATAACAGCTTCCACCAAGAATTAACAGCTAGAAATTGCACTTTACCGGCATAGGAGAGTGGGAGGGCAATCGGTACAATAAAGCTTTGTTCCACCAAGAGCACAATCACAGTCTGGCAAAATGCAGAGAAGCTACAAGCTCAGATGAAACTAAGCTCCCCATTTAGGCCCATAACAGCCACCATGTCTGCACTCTGGATTTACGTGTGACAGGTCGCTAGGCCACTTAGACTGACGTGAAAGAGCAGAGGGAAGTATGTTGCCAAGGGTCTGGTGCTGTAGCCAATGAGGAAATAGCAATGGGGTCCCAGAGCCCCTACCCCGAGTCACCAGATGCTTTACCGGATCAGTACCTTTGCAGCTACACTAATTTCTGTGCCAATGTGGCCTCACATCTCCACGGCTGTGGGTTTGATAACAGACTTGAAGAAGAAGAATATCAATTCTTATTATCATTATCATTATAATTATAAAATAGTGTGCAAATTAAAATTTAATAAATACAATGAATTATACAGAAATTACTACTGTTAGATGCAGTAAAAGTTACACATACACCGTGACTAATGTGGTGTGTTAATCCAGCCATATCATAAGAATGAATGTTATGTGGATATTGATGATGTAGGAATGTGGTTATATATACCCTGAACTATGTATAGTAGGATAGTGGACTTTTCCTCAAGAAGCAAAGCCTCCAGTTTGTTATCCTTGTCTTAAGAAAGCTCTCCTGATGTTTTTTTTAACAGGGTATATGGGAGCATCATGCTGCACCTGCTCCAGTAAAAGGGCTTCATATTGCTTGGTCATTATATGACCATGTAGAGCTGTCATTGGGCTTAAAGACTCCCCTATGATGGATACCAACAGGCAAGATGGGGTAAAGGAAGCTTTTGGCTTTCTGTAGAAATAAACCGATCTGAGTGCAGGGGAAAGAGTAAAAAAATATCATCAGACCAAAAATAACTCATCAGACCAAATTAATTGCTCAGGGTTCCAGGATTTTTGCTCCTTACAACAGTCTTTTCATGTCTTCATGCATAACCCTTCAATCCAAATGGTTTCAGAGCAGTAACCTACCTATACATTGATCTCAGGATGCACTCAATAAATGATTTATTGTGAGACTAGATCACTTAAGATTTTATTCAGATCTGTGGTCATTTTAGAGGCATTTTTCATGTTTAAGTAGCTAACCTATTAAGTGTCGTTATTTCCATATTAGTAAGCTTTTCATTTTCATCATGCTGGTAGAGTTTGTCAGTAATTAGCATATGCCATTGTGATTTTTGGATTGACACAATATTTTTTTTGTTTTTGTCACTTATACCCCGGCAATTTGGGCACTAAATATTGGGCCTAGTCCCCAAGAACCCCAATAGTTGGTTTACGTTTCAAGAGCAGCAACATTTTAACCATTGTTTCAAGGTAACAGACTATTATCTGTAAAACGAATGCCCACTTCGTGAAATAAAATGTCAGTGGTAAAAAAAACATTTTAAAAAACACGGTGATCATAAATTCGTGATTGTGTAAACGAAAATCTGTGAACTTCTTTCCGTTGTTTATTAAACAAAGACCGTAAATCGAAAGAGTTTCCCACACCCCCAATGACGTACTACAATGGTGTCGACGCAAAAAGACACAGGGAAGAATATTGCAACTACTGCTACATGGGGGGAGGCTGTCTTAAATGTTTATATATTTTCGGAATATCTTGCAAAAACCAAAATAAACAATGCACATAATGAGTATAATTAAATTAAAATATTTTATTTAGAACATTCCTTAAAATAGTCTTATCTCTATGGGATACTAATTTTGTTTCAGATTACTCATACCCTGCAAAAGTGTGATGGTCCACATTTTATCAGCCTGGCGCCGCCGCACTCGGTTACATTTTATTCTCGGGTTTTTTTTTTCGTTGGGGGGTTTGAAGATTTGAGTTGCTTCACGATCAGTCTCACTTCTCCAACTATTTTTGATCAGCATTCATTTCGGTAAGCTTGTTGTTTTATTTATTATTTAAAAAAAAAAAACCTATTTATATCTTATTTTTTACTGTTGTGTGATTGCCTTTTATCCGTCTTTTGATTTTTCCTTATCCGATCCAGTGTATCACCCTTGGCTTGAATAGTCTTTTTCTTAATATCCCGGCTTAAAATGTGTGTGAGTCGGGTCGGAACATGCATCTTTTTACATATATATTTAGGGCGATCTGGGCGTCTCCGGCTCCTCGAGAACTTCCCCATTGGGCCCGCTGTCACCGATCTGAGGTTCCGGGTTGGTTTTGTCGGTCATGTTCAGCATGGCCGATCAGTCCGTTTTTTCCTTGCATTTTAGTTTCGTTTGATAAATACTTATTAGTGTGACGAAATCACGTGTGTAAACTTAAACTTTCGGTGCGTGGGCAGCGGGCGCATTAATCTTAACGTAATGAGAAAACCTGTTCGAATCGTCGCTCGGTGAACTCTTTTGGGTGGTTGACTTGTAATGTGGTGTCTGTGCGTATCTGTAGGCCTATATATGTATTAAAAAGGCAATCGTCTTCCTTCCCCAAAGACAGATTGCAACAATGTGTCAGAAACAATGCTGAGTTTACGTACGACGCTGGGTGAATGGCCGTGGTACTTTACGCGACTAGGGGATTTTTTTTATACCATCTGTCGTTATTGTTAAAGCCATGTTAAAACCAATTCTGAAAACGACCGTGTATTGTTTAAAATGGTCACATTTTTACAGGCAGTCACGTCTCGTTTGTTGAGTTGGTAAAATGGAATGGGCCGGTGCTGGGGACTCTGGGAAATGTAGTTCTCGCGGTTTTTTTTGCTCGCGGTGCTCTGTTTTAAAACCGAATAATGGTTTTTTTTTAACGAATATGCCACTTAGGTCGTAAGATGGGTGCTGATTTTCGTAGGGATTACGATGACGTGGTGCCTTTCAGTGTACTTTCTCGTCAGCGTCAAATTGGTCACTTGCATTTACTTTGTTCTTATGGATCTTTAAACGCATAAGAGCATTTCACCGCACAAAGGCGTATAGTCATTGTAACGAAAGTTGTTTAATTCTGATTCACAGGGTGTCTTTTATGAATAATCAAAAGCAGCAAAAGCCAACGCTAACAGGCCAGCGTTTTAAAACTAGGAAAAGAGGTATGTAGAAATCTGCTCAAGGATCTTTCTGTTTAAGGGTAATTCTTGTGATCGTATTGATGTATTCTGCTTTACTTCAACAGATGAAAAGGAGAGATTTGATCCTACTCAGTTTCAAGAAAGTATCGTTCAAGGTCTGAATCAAACTGGAACTGACTTAGAAGCAGTTGCAAAGTTCCTTGATGCCTCTGGCGCCAAGCTTGACTACCGTCGCTATGCAGAGACGCTGTTTGACATCCTGGTGGCTGGTGGAATGCTGGGTAATTATACCAGGTTGCGTGTGGTAGTATGATGCTAATAGTTATGTGGCTTTTAAAATGTGGTATTGATTGTGTGTGTGTGTGTCTGCTTTCAGCCCCAGGTGGTACTCTGTCCGATGACGTGACCCGTACAGAGTTCTGTCTGTTTACAGCACAAGAAGACCTGGAGACAATGCAAGCATATGCTCAGGTTAGCTCGCTCTGGAGGAGGTTCAACTTCTGCACTGTATTTCCAAGCCGCAGTGGCTTTCACACGCTTGTTTCAGCCACACATGGAAGTGTGAGGCTACTATGTGTACTATCAAAACCTTCAGCCACTGTTGTAGGTGGTTTGTCAAATATGGGCTATAGTTGATGCCCGGTTACCGTGTTATGTTGCAATAATATCACTTCTGTTTATTTGGTAGGTTTTTAACAAACTAATCAGGCGTTATAAGTACCTGGAGAAGGGTTTCGAAGAGGAGATCAAGAAGGTGAGTCTAACCACAGTGCCCTGGCCTGGGTCTTTGTGACACTAGGAATCTTTATTTAAACAGGATTTTACTTTTGGCTGGCCAACATAGCAGCATTGATGGATGACGTACATTTTTGCCCGTGGAAACGTGGGTGGTTGCTTTGTGACTGAAGGGCTTTCTCCCCTCCTTCCTTGTAGCTGCTGCTCTTCTTGAAAGGTTTTACTGAGTCTGAGCGCAACAAGCTGGCCATGCTGACTGGCATCCTTCTGGCCAATGGGAACATATCGGCGTCCATCCTGAGCAGCCTGTTCAATGAGAACCTTGTCAAAGAAGGTAACTGTTCCTGTTCCCACATCCAGCTTTCCATTCCCCATGGAAAGTCCCTTTATAGTGATTGAGGATGTCATGGTATGAAATGAGCTTTTGTGAACCTGGCAGAGTGGTCAGTGACCTGCCTTGTTGAACCAGTCCCTTTGGTTCACTAATTCTAATTGGGTCTGGCAGTGGCTGATGAATGGTAATTGTACCTGTGGTCAGAGAGGAAAGCCTTCGGACTACCTCTCCTCCCTTACCTTAACTAGTGTGGGTCGTGTGTGCACCCTCTTCAGGTGTTTCTGCAGCCTTTGCTGTGAAGCTGTTCAAGTCATGGATAAACGAGAAGGACATCAACTCCGTCGCAGTCAGTCTCCGCAAGGTCGGCATGGACAACAGGCTGATGGTGAGTGGAGTTTCTCTCATGGACCAGTTCCTGGACCCTCGCCCTTTAGAGCTTAGGGGACGTGTATCTGGGAGAAGTTCAGCACATGATTTTCCGTTTTGTTTTTCGTAGGAGCTTTTCCCTGCCAATAAACGGAGCTGCGAGCACTTCTCAAAGTATTTCACCGATGCTGGGCTAAAGGAACTGTCAGACTTTGCTCGGAACCAGCAATCCATTGGGGCCCGGAAGGAGTTGCAGAAGGAGCTGCAGGAGCAGATGTCGCGTGGGGATTCTTTCAAAGACGTAAGTGGGATCTTTGCTGGCCTCCTTTTGCATGTTGTAGTACCTAAACATGGTTCTCCGTTGATCAGAAAGCCATGACATAAGTCTGAGCGCTCAGGGTTTGTCTTTGGTTGCTCTTGGCCATGTGTGGAATTGTCTGGCTGGATCGCTGTGGCCTTAGTTTGTCCCTCTACCACCCTGTAGATCATCACCTATGTCAAAGAAGAGATGAAGAAGTCCAACATCTCCGAGCAGACAATGATTGGCATCATGTGGACCAGTGTGATGAGCTCTGTAGAGTGGAACAAGAAGGAGGAGTTGGTCACAGAACAAGCAATCAAACACTTGAAGGTATGCCACCTGGCTGTGTTAAGCAGAAGTGCACTGGTGCAGAACACTCCCATGTGACCCACCCTGCCCATGTACATTGATATTTCTCAAATTAATGAGATCTTGTATGGTTAAGTGGGATCTCCACCCGTACTGAGGGCTAGAAGCCTGTCTATGAGTGTGCTGCTCAATGACAGGTGGAAAGTTCACATCCAGAAAGTACAAATCCAGACCACTTTTTTTCTTCCTCTTCAGCCAACCAGTTCAGTACTGTGACTGGGTCTCTTTAAACTCAACTGGTTAGTTAAAACAACAAAACCTTGTTCTGGATCTGAACTTTCACCTCTGACTTTGCCACCCCAGTTTGATTCGGCTCATTTTTTCCTGATGTTTTTTTTTATCCTCAGCAATACAGCCCCCTCCTGAAGGCCTTCACCTCCCAGGGCCTGTCAGAGCTCACGCTGCTGTCGAAGATCCAGGAGTACTGCTATGACAACATCCACTTCATGAAGGCTTTCCAGAAGATCGTGGTGCTGCTGTACAAAGGTATGTTGCAGTTTTTCCTCTAGTCCCTGGTCCTGCAAGGAGTCTGGAAATTTCTGACCTGTCTGACTCACGTTTTGCATCTGCAGCGGATGTTTTGAGTGAGGAGGCGATCTTGAAGTGGTACACGGACGCCCACGTTCCGAAGGGAAAGAGCATTTTCTTGGAACAGATGAAGAAATTTGTGGAGTGGCTGAGAAATGCGGAGGAAGGTAATGTCCAGTGTTTGTGTACTCGCACACGGTTGCTTTTGTGCTAGCTCTTATCAGGATTTGGCTGCCATTCATCTAAAATCTCTAAACTAGAGCTGATGTGAAACTCACCCGCCTGGCCAGCTGTAGATGTTAATTCAACACTCTGTATGTGTAAACTACAAAAGGCTTGCTTTTTAAAAAAAATTTTTTTCAACTCTGGCCTTTAAGTGAGTACAGCTCAAATACAATTTGCGCCCCTCTGGAGTATGAATGTTTTCCCTTTGGGGTGTTTTGTCTCTTGATTGTCCATTTGGGACATTTTTTTTTTTTTTGGATGGTTTGAGTTGTGCAGCAGTATGAAGATGTGTTCCTTAAATGTGCTTTATAAATAAAATGTACTTGCCTACTTTACAAAGCATATTTACCTACTTCTGTTTGATTCGCTGACGTACTTTTTTGCCTGGAACTAGTTTGAGCCCTGAGCTTGGTTGCCTATCTGACTAAGCGGGAAGTTGGTGTCTGCAGTGCGTTCAGATGCACCTCTTCTTTGCAGAGTCGGAGTCTGATGAAGAGGAGGCCGACTGAGGTGGACTGCCGTGCTTCTTTTAAACGGTAGCAGCAGGAGCAGTAGTTACAGGAGTGCTTCTCTTTAGTCCTTTTTTCCCCCTCTTCTACCTCCTGTGTTATCCGCTGTAATGTTTAGGTGTGATTTAAGGGCTTTAACCACCGTTTTATTTTATCTCCCTTTTTTGTATCTAATAAAAGTTTACACTTCACAGAGTATGTATTTGCCAGTTCTGTTTGTTGGTGTCTGAGGTAGTCCAGTTCAAGTGGTATCACCTTCTGTTTTATTGTCAGGTGTGCGTGTCATGTCTGAACAAATTATTTTATTTAACCCCCCCCCCCCCCCCCC
>JAODUD010000001.1:50901878-50912039 GCA_026784285.1 Stomatorhinus walkeri | reverse complement strand
CGACGGAGTGAGTTAACATGACAGCCACTATTGGCAGGTTACATGTGACTGGACAGCGAGGACAGGCTGTCTAGCGTTTCTAATCCCCAAATAGCAACTTCACACACGCTCTCGCGTTACATTTCACCAAAACAAAGCAGACAAATCTGTAAACTCAAAGTGCAATTCAGTGGTTTTCCATTCCCCCTTTACAAAAATATACTCTTTACATGTAAACATAAGTGTATGTATCCTCCAGATCTCCATATCCGTCTGTCAGACTGTGGCGTGAGTATCCCCGTCTCGAACCTGCAAAGGCAAACAGCTCAGTCACTCCTTTGTTAAGCTGATATACTTGTTTCGTCTTAAACATAGATCTTGTCATTTTGCTAACTCAAAATTGCACCATCACAGTATGATTGCAGGCACTCGATTAGTATATATGTAGATTAATTTATCCTTCATGCAGGTCAGCTATTCTGCGTTCGTTTACATACTAATCACCGTTAAATCGACCCTGAAAGAGCTTCAGGCCCTGAGCACTGCACAACACATGTTGTCAAGAATAATTATTCAATTACACTCAGCTTTTTAAAAGCAATTAAAATCAAGTCTTTTTTTATCCATTTCTGTATTATAAATGCATTAAAATCCTCGCATAATGCTCTCTGCTCCTCGAGGACAAATAAAGTGAACTAGCAAGGTTACAGGTATTTTTTTCCACCTGGGCTCCAAAAACAGATTTTTTCTTTTGATGAAATGCCTGTATGGTTTATGCTCCAGGCAGAAGGCAGAAGGCAGATGGCAGAGGAACCGATATATACCAGCAGGCTGTCTGCAAACACACCCAGGGAGCAGGGGTTATGGACTTACCATTTTCCTCTGGTTGCTCAAGCAGAAGGTACAGATGGGCCTGAGAGCAGGTCCAGCGTTGGTGGCCCCGCCCTGGAGGACAGTGGGGTATTTGAGACAGGGCTGTCCATCCAGGCAGTCATCGCCCAGCAGCAGCACGTTGGCCAGGTGGGAGATGTAGCTGGAAGCCAGGCGGAGGGTCTCGATCTTGGAGAGCTTGCGGTCTGCCGGCTCGGTGGGGATGAGTGTGCGCAGGGCACTGAACGCGGTGTTGACACTGTGCGTGCGGTCCCGTTCTCGTGCATTGGCTGCTTGCCGCTGCCGACTGACCCCCACGGGGCCTCGCTGGGTCCTGCTCCCACGCCGCTCACCTTTCCCTCCCCCGCTTGGAGGGCTGTGGCCTCCGGCTGAGCGGCCCGAGCTCTCGCTGCCACTGTCCAGCTCGTCCGGGTCGGAGGGGGGGCCGCCCTGCTCGCTTCCTGCGGACTTCATGGTGGGCCTGACGTCGAGTGGCGACTGAGTGAGCCCCCCGCGGGCTGTCACACTCCCTGGAGCGAAAATAGCACCTAGGGCCAGCTGCCGCCGATCCGGTGACGGTGGGCTCGGCGCCGTTCCCCCCCCCGGCAGGCCAACATGCCATTTCTTGAATGACCGATCCTTTCTGGGCTGTCCACCATGCGCTTCTGGAAAAGAGGGGACAGGTGGAGCCCCAGGGAGGGGGTGGGGGAGACTGGCACCTGTTGTGATTTTTGTGGATGAAGGGTTTATATATATATACACTCTCCACCCATTAATATTACAGGGCAAAACTGGGAGAAGTTCAGCAGGCATGATTAACCCGAGTGGCCACTTGAGGGAGTGAGGGTATCTATGCTTAATTCAGTGTGGGTGACGTCCCGTCATGCAGCACAGGTGCTGGATACTCAAAGAAACCTTAATCTTGCCTTAATTGGCTGCGCAGGCACTGGGACAGTAAGAACCAGATGAGTTGTTAATAGAAAATAAAAAAATCTTTGAAGGTGCCCAGAAAATCTTCACAGAATTGCAGGATAATGCAGTCTGGTGCATTCTTGGAAAAATGTAAGTAGGATCTATTCATTCTACAATACTATTTATCCATTGCAGGGTCACAGTGAGCCTGCTGATGCACACATGAGTGCACACACATAGACATGTACATATAGACGCATGCACGGATTCACACAAACACACCACGTGCATAAGCAAGCATGCATACTCAAACATATGTAGAGACACAAGTGCACATATATAAAAACATAGGTGGATCAAAAAATGTAAATGTGCATACACATGGGCAGGTGTTCATTCACACATGTGCACATACACATGTACACATATGCATGCATGCACACACATAAACACACAAGCACATGTAAACACACACTTGAGAGACGTCACATAAAAGTATAAAGGGAGCCTGAAGTTACCATACTTATTCTGAAACATCACACACAAGGAAATAAAGTTAGAAGGACAGCAGCAGATCTGCATGTATGCTAATTGTGGGAGGGGTTCAGTATTCATTAGGAGTTCCACTCCCTCTGATAACAAATCCCACACAGCAGCCAGTCACAGCAGCCAAAGAGTGATGCGCAGTAAGCAAAAAGAAGCCTGTTTCAGCTGGAGCAGAGTCTGCATGTGGATCTTTTGGGCTTTGATCTTGATTTGATTTGTTACAAGTTTTCTGCACAGTGAATTTGCATATTGCTTGTCTTCTTTCATTAACCCTTGAGCGGTCCTGATTAATATAATAGTCCAGCGGTTTCACTCAAACAGTCATTTCTAACCTTCAGCATCCACATAAATTACTGTTCTGTTACTGCAGAAAAATGACCTGCTACAAAGTAGCGTATTCAGGAGCCACAGAAATACACTGCTAAATCACATCCTGACCCACCACAAAGTGACGTATGCAAGATTCATAGAAATGAACTGTTGACTTATGTCCTGACCCACCGCAAAGTGGTGTATACAGGAGTCACAGAAGTGCACTGGCTGAGTCACATCTTGACCTGCTGCAAAGTGGCATACATAAGAGTCAAAGAAATGAATTACTGAGTCACGTCCTGACCCACCGCAAAATGACGTATGCAAGATTCATAGAAATGAACTGTTGACTTATGTCCTGACCCACCGCAAAGTGGTGTATACAGGAGTCACAGAAATGCACTGGCTGCGTCACATCCTGACCTGCTGCAAAGTGGCATACCTAAGAGTCAGAGAAATGAATTACTGAGTCACGTCCTGACCCACCGCAAAGTGACGCATGCAGGAATCACAGGAATGTACTGCTGAGCCGCAAAGTGGTGCATGCAGGAGTGAATGAAATATACTGTTTGAGTCACAACATGGTCCATCACAAAGTGGCATATTCAGGAGTCACAGAAATTTACTGCCAAGTCACATTATTATCCGGTGGAGTGGCATACGCAGGAGCTACAGAAATTCACTGGTCAAGTCAAGTGATGTATGTAGGAGTGATGTAGGAGTTACGTTCTTACCTGCTGCAATGTGGCATGTGCAGGAATTACATAAATGTACTGAGCATTGGGGAAGGTTGAGATCTCAACTGATTTAAGGAGGTCCAGCAGTTGTATTGGCTGGTTTTGATTATTAGGGGGGTTATAACCCTTATCCCCCCATAATTTACACCCATGACCTGACCCATCGCAAAGTGGCATATTCAAGAATCACGGAAATGTACTGCTGAGTCACATCCTGACCCGCCACAAAGTGACATGTGCAGGAATCATAGAAATGTCGCGTCTTCATCATTATCAGTGTAACTCTGTTATATGATGCAGAACTCAGAAATACCTTTGTATAAAAAACCTCAGATCTACAATTAGATCACTAAGGGCGTTTTCACACCTATAGCTCAGTTTCTCTGTTTCAAATCAGGTGATGAGAATGTAAACTTTTCCCCTTGGTTCAATTTGCTTTCGCATTGAAAAATGAAAATTCCAAGTGAAGCCACAATACACTACGACAAACCATGAGAGAACGTTCATTCTGCTTATTAGTCTGTAGCAGCAGCAACCTTTTTATAAGTTGTTTTTAGGAGCTGACAGATGTGTCCAAATTTCAAGAAGGCAACATATTTCGCTGCTAGACCAAGGAAGAGTTTGGTTCTTTTCTTCTTCTCTGTCCAGCTGCTGCTACAGGCTTGCATTCTCTGCCATCAGCTCAAACTCGTGGAATACACCTGGAAGTTGAGTTGTATTGAGGCCGGATCACGTTCACAGCACAGACAAACCTCTCCACAGTGTGTTTGGAACTGCACCGAGACCACCTCCTCTCTACAGTCTAGGTATGGTTCTTCAAGTTTGCACCCAAGTGTGATTACTGTGTTCACACCTGCCCAAACAAATCGCACCAAGAGGGAAACAGAACCAGAGTCCATTTTAACCAGACTAAAAGGTGCTGGTGTGGAAACATCCTAAAGACTCACTGGGAGACATTGAGCGGATCATTGTTATTGGTCTTTACACAGCTGCCAGAAGGGTGCATTTCTATGGAGGTCTCTAGTATCATGACTCATTTCAGTGAACGATTCATTTTATTTTTGCCTAAAAATATCCTCCTGGTTATGAACACACATTTAGCCTCCTGCAAAGATGTGGAAACCTGTAGGGCATCGTTTGCCAGTGCCCATTTTGCCTATTTAGGCTGGTACTTATTTATCAGTCATGAATCATCTGGAGACAGGCATGTTGGAGAAGTGTCTGAAGACAAACAAGCCAGACCTTTTCTACTGGGGGGCCCAGAGCAGCTTTAAGTGGAGCGTGACTGAACACTCCAGGTGTGTGGCCTGCCCTCCAGCTGTCTCCATGGTAATGGTTGCTTACCAGGACTGGGCCATCTTTAGAGTTGATAAAAATATCTGCGAATGTGTCTGACACTTATATAGTGCTACTTCGGTAAACTAGGATTATGGTTAAGTTCTAGAGCAGGCCTTGCACAAGTGTAGTGTAACATACAAAGCTTATACTTACTTATATATATTTTTTAATGTTTACTTGCTTATCAGATGATTTTATTCAAAATTACATACATTTTGAGAAAGCAGGACCAACCAGTCCCTGAAGCATCTGGGGGTTAAGGGCCTTGCTCAAGGGACCTGACATTGAAATCACTCTGTCAATCCTGGGATTTGAACTGGCAACCTTCTAATCACAGGCACAGAGATCTAACCCGCAGAGTCTCACACAAATCGAGAACTTGAATCATCTGTGACAATTAGCTAAATTATTACCCTGGTTATTGTTCATGTATATGTATTTATAGAAGTGCGGCGTACAATCAGAGCTATCTGTAATTTTAAATAAATAACTCTGTGTTGATTCATTTACTAGATAACTACAGGAACAGCAAATGCACTTACAGAAGAATCAAAGAACTGCCAGCTCGCACTGAGATCGAGCGTAGCAAGAGGAGCGAAATGCAATGGAAGTAATTACTGTAATTATAGCCCCATGCTGGAAACAGAACCATCAGGTAAACGGCAAGCTGAAGGGAGGAAAATCCAGCCGAGTATTCCAGGAACTAAACATTTATGAAGAGGCAGATTTTATGGTCATACACACATTGGATACACAGTATCAACAGTCTGACAGAAACTATAGCTTTGAAAATGACAGAAGCAAACAGGGCAAGTTCACTGCATACTTTTCAAATAATCCAGAAAGTTTGCAGAGTTACATAAAAATACTCTTGTGGTTCTTAGTCTTGGTTTTAGTGGTTTATCTGGGCAATTAACATTTATCTGGGCAAATAAGTGCTGAACTGTTTTAATTAATATGATAAATGAAGGGATTCTCCCATTTGTCGCTGTAGAAGGGCCGCTGTTGTTTGACTGACAGCTTTGGGGAAGTATAAATTAATGGCCACTAGATGGCAGCGATGAATTTATTAAAACGTACTGATTTACTGACTAAAATGGACAAAAGTTTTGGGACATACCTCTTAATCATTGAACTCAGGTGTTTCAATCAGACCCATTGCCAAAGGTGTATATAATAAAGTATCTAATCATGCAGT
The DNA here is from genome assembly GCA_026784285.1 of Stomatorhinus walkeri. Taxonomy (NCBI): domain Eukaryota; kingdom Metazoa; phylum Chordata; class Actinopteri; order Osteoglossiformes; family Mormyridae; genus Stomatorhinus; species Stomatorhinus walkeri. The sequence goes on along the minus strand of JAODUD010000001.1, from coordinate 50,906,147 downwards.
CAGGGTTTCAAACATTTGTGAAAGAATGGGTCATTCTGAAGAACTCATGGAATTCAATCACAGGATGGCAGTTTGTGAAATTTCTCTCTGCTAGATATTCCACAGTCAACTGTAAGTGGTATAATTGCGAAGTGAAAGCAAGAACAACAAAAACTCAGCCGCAAAGTGGCAGACCATGCAAAGTGACAGAGTGGGGACGCCGCGTGCTGCGGTGCATAGTGCGTAAAAGTCGCCAAAGCTCTGTTGACTCAATAACTGCAGGGTTTCAAACTTCCTCTGGCATTAACCCCAACACAAAAACTGTGTGTTGGCAACTTCAAGGAATGGGCTTCCATGGCCCAGCAGCTGCATGCAAGCCTCACATCACCGAACGAAATACCAAGCATCTGATGGAGTGACGTAAAGCACGCTGCCACTGGACTCTGGAGCAGTGGAAACTTGTTCTGTGGAGTGAAAGGAAATCTTAATGCTTCAGCATACCAAGACATTTTGGGCAATTATATGCTTTCAACTTCATAGGAAGGCCCTTTTTCTGTTTTCCAGCCTGACTCCAGAATTCTAGCGTGCCCCAGTGCACAAAGCATGGTTGGCTGAGTCTGGCATTGAAGAAATTGACTGGCCTGCACAGAGCCTTGATCTCACCTCCATCAAACACCTTTGGGATGAACTAGAATGGAAAATGTAAGCCAGGCCTTCACATACTTCATCAGTATCCAGCCTCAGAAGAACTCTGAGGGCAAAAATGTCAACTGACATGCTCCAAAATCTTGGGGCAAGTCTTCTCAAAAGACTGGCAGCTGTTCCAGCTACAAACTTTATATCGACGTCAGTGGATTTAGAATGGGATGTCGTAAAAATTCCTTGAAGGTTTAATGGCAAGGTGTCCTAATACTTTTGTCTATATAGTGTATATACACACTGCTCATTTTCAAAACAAATCATTTAAGGCAGAATTGATCTCTTTGTTTAGGCACATCAATATAGTAAAAGGGCATCAGCTACAGCAAGACGCCCTCTCCCACACACAAATGCGCAATTATGTACTTGATAGATGAATTCACAAAACCACAGCTGCTGGCAGAAAGAAACACAAATACACGTTTTAGACACAAAAGATTGAGTTTTGCGCAGAAGCCTGGAGAAGCACAGCTCAACCTGAATTAAAGCATGCACTTCAGGGAGAAACTACCGAAAAACTCATGCAACCTTGGGCTGGATCCCATGAGAATATGAACCCCCCCTCCCCATTCCGCTGACACTTTAACAACTAAAAATAATCATACTCTGCAGGTGAAATATACATTTTGGAAAGGGAAAATAATGTCTTTTATGACTTAATTTGAGAAATCTATTGCTGTTCCTCAACCTGTTTGAAACATCCATCGCAATCATGTCATTGCTGAGAGCATATCTTGCCTCTCCTGCAGCCAGTTACTGATTATCAGCAAGCATATGACAGCGTGTCCACCAGGTGACCTCTATCTACCACCACAGTGAAGTGATGCTTATGATGACACTGCCAGAGAGGGGAAACCAGACCGTATTAAAGCATTACTGCCAGTCATGAATATTTAATAAATGCCAGCTTTGTCTAAAAAGACTGAAACCAACATGCTCAGATGCTCTATTAAAATACACCCAGCCACTTTCACGGTGCGCCCCAAAAGCCTTATGCAACGCATCACAGGCTCTGCTGCAAGTCACTATGGTGCTTATGAAAGAGGGGTCCGCCCCTCTCCTGCGTCAATTATTGGATGGGAAAAGCACCTAAGCCTCCCCCCTGTAGGTGGCGCTCCTGAGCCAGCAGCTGCCATGCGCGGTCACCACGATAAACAACATCCACCTGGTTATCTGACATTTAAAATGAGCAGCCTGGCTGCACACTCTGGCACCTCTTCCTCACGTTAGACGAGCATCAGGTAGTAACACTGTTGGCACAGATAAGGAGCATGCCAGTGCAGATCCCCCGGGATATTAGAGACGGGAGCTCAGCCCAGAGGCCCAGACACACTTACCCTGGGAAGACAGGACTTTATCTTAAGGGCACCCTAAACGTAATGTTTACAGAATAAAATTCAGATGCACTGAAATAGCACAGGAAGGCAGCAGAATGCGGTAAATTGTCAGTACAGAGATTCAGCGGATACAGCTGTACTGTTCCACTGATTTTATTTTCAGTTTCGAGCTTGTCTTATCACCAGCACGAAATAACCACAAACACCAACATCTGCCCTTAAAAACTTTGTTTCCTGAAGTATCAGCCAATTCAGTTTATACCTGAACATGACATGCTCTGTGCCTGATCTGAACCCAGACCTGCTTCAATGACTCTCCGAACCAGTGAATGAGGACTCTGGGAAACTCCCTCCAGGTTCATTCATATAAAGTGACCCTCCAGCACTCCTACAGATCCTTTTAATTTATCTCAAATTTAACACCTGCAGCAGTGTAGGAGTAACATTTGAACTGCAGTGAAGTGACCAGCGAACAGGAAATGAAGATCAGCATCCCAGTTATCCCAGTAAAAAGGACCTGACCAATGCTGTCATATGAGCCCAGCTCAGGCTGGGGTCTACAGGGACCCAGGACACCCCAGGATGTAGGGAGGGCATTTTTAATTAGCCTCTAAGTTATCCATCTCAGAAATGAAATTGTCTAATAGGAGAGGCAGGTGAACATCAGCAACCCCTGCAGTGCTCACACTAACTCAGAGTTCCTACAGATTGCCTCCTGTGGTTCTGCACAAGCAATAACATTTACAAAATGTTAGGACACTGAATTTTCAGGTAATGCAAGTGAGCTTTCTGAGAGTAAACTACGCATAAGCATGCCATGCATTAGCGTGACACATGTGGCAGTGCCATGCTGGATGTAATTAAGCTTGCTGAGAGTAAACTACGCATTAGCATGCAACGTGTTAGCGTGACACATGTAGTAGTGCTACACCTCCGCCATTGATGTGATTTTGACCCGAAACATTAGCTCAGAAGCAGTGTAGTGCAAATGTGTGGATGACGAACAATATTGAGTATATCGCTTGTCAGTGAGACTGGCATGCTCTCGGCCCGTGCCCAAACTGTCAGAGGCCAGAGGCAGAGTCTGCTGGGGGCTGATGTGATTTATCTAAGCTCAGGGCGTAATGAAGGACTCTTGATGACACTCTATGATCGGCCTGTGCTTTTAGTCAGGCGTCAACCTGGTTACTCTTCTGAGCGCGACTGATTCGCATGGACACCTTTGAAATACACCTGCTCCTGGAAAAAAAGAAAGGAAGAAAACAACATGGTTACAGTGTAAGCAGCAGAATCCAAGGGAAGGTTTCAAAAATGGTGCTTCATTGAAAGGATTGGACATTAGCTTGAGAAGAAGACAAATTATCACGAAGGGTGACCATAGCCATATGAGTGATAAACATATACACACTGCAGACATCAGTAATAAAGGAATTTTACACACATTGCAGACGTTAATAATAAGTGCGATACTCACACTACAGACATCTCTAAGTGTATTACATGCACACTGCAAATGTCACTAATAAGTGTATTATATGCATACTAAAGGTGTCACTAATACATGTTATTTATGCATACTGGGCATTTAGGCATCAATAATAAGTATATTATACACACACTGCAAATGTTGCTAATAAGCAAGTTATATCCACACTGCCAACCCAAAAATTATGGGCCCCATGAAAACAGAATTTCCAGATGTTATGTTTAAGGATGCAATATAATAGGATCATGTAAATAATAGGAACATGTATGTTATTTGCATTTTTAGCGACAATTTTTAGTATAATGGACTATTCTACTATGAGATACCACATTACCCAGCTTTCATTTACCACTGGAAGCTACTGGTTGTTCACTGCCAAGCAAGCCGACGCAAAGTAGCAACAAGAAGAAAATGGCACAAAGATCCAGGACTAACATTCTCCCTTACGTGATACCTTTATGTGATATGTGATAGTGTGAACAGATGTGGAGAGAACCCAATTAAATGAATATATGCAAAAATGCAAGACTAACTTTAGCTAAAGAGAGAACGGATAAACTTTTTACATTTGACAGATTGATCCTTCGGTGTTTTGATACCCCTCCATCTCTTCAGCAAATTTTCTTGCCCCCTCACTGATCAGTAAGTCACCCCGCACTGTGATTAGAATATTATTGATGGTCCATTGTTTATAATTTCCTCTTGTTTCTCTTTCGTCTCCAAAAATATCTCCAATGGCCCACTTGGGGGGGGGGGGGGGGCAACCCC
>JAODUD010000001.1:50837812-50852661 GCA_026784285.1 Stomatorhinus walkeri | reverse complement strand
CCCCCCCCCCCCCCCCCCCCAACACGACTGAGGATCACAACTGAGTGTGTTACAGTAACACAGCTCAAATAAATCAAGCTTTATTTGCCATTTGTACAGATACATTGGAATGGTCTCATATATCCCATCATGCTCTCCTTTTTAAGACATGGTCACACGTAGAAATGAGAGTGAAGCTTGGGACCTGAGCCCAGTGTCAGCCATCTGCCCAGCTCTCCTAAAGCATGTTTCAGGGAGGTTAAGGCCTTGCTTATTCACAGGTACAGAGGCCTAACCTGCTGAGCCACACAGCAACCCCCAAGAAAGTGTACTGGTGTAGAATCCCTTAGTGCTTTCACCAGTCAGCCATAACATTAAACCCGCCATCCTAATATTGTGTAAGTCCCCTTTTTCTGCCAAAACAGCTCTGATCCATTGAGACATGGATGCCACAAGACCTCTGAAGGTGTCCTGCAGCATCTGGCATTAGCAGCAGATCCTTTAAGTCCTATAAGTTGTATAAGATCCAGGGGCCTCCATTGATCGGATTTGTTTGTCTACGTCTTATATCCTTAGTTAACACCTTGAACTCTTTTTTTATGTTTCGCAAACCATTCCTGAACAATTTTTGCAGTATGACAGGGCGCACTATCCTGCTGAAAGTGGCCACTGCTACTGGGAAATGCTATTGTAATGAAAGGGTATACTTAACCTGCAACAATATTTAGGTAGGTGTTACATATCAAAATAACATCCATATAAAGACCAGGACCCAAGGTTTCGTAGCAGAACCCTGTCCAAAGAATAATACTGCCTCCATCACTTGCCTTCATCCCAGACCAGGCCACCTTCTTTCTTTGCTCTATGGAAGGTCCAGTTCTGATGCTTAACTGCCCATTGTTGGTGCTTTCGGCAAGAGCACTCTAACCAGTCTGCAGCTATGTAGTCCCATATGGAGCAAGTGATGATACCATGATATCACTGCCAACATTAATCTTTCAACAATTTGTGCTACAGTAGATTGCCTGTGGAATCGGACCACAGGGGTTAACCTTTGCTCCTCATGCACATTTATGAGCTTTGAACGCCCATGACTCCATTGCCAGTTCACTGGCTGGCCTTCCTTGGACTACTTTTAGTAGGTACTAACCACTGCATACCAGGAACACCCCACTAGATCTGCCATTTTGGAGATGCTCTGACTCAGATGTCTAGCCATCACAATCTGGCCTTTCTCAAAGGCACACAGATCCCTATGCTTTTTACCTGCTCCCAACACATCAACTTCTAGAACTGATGGTTCAATTGCCTAATATATAATGGCATCCTTGACAGGTGCCATTTTAATGAGATGATCAATGTTATTCAATTCACCTAACACTGGTTTTAACGTGACAGGTGACTGGTGTAAATTGCGACCTGAATTAAACCATGTGCAGCAAAAATTTTCAGGTATGTAATAATCGGTGGGCTTTCACAAACTTTAGTTATGGTATAACTACTTTGACATTTTAATAAATAATGAAAAAATCCAGTGCTTACTTTCTTTGCTTCTAATGGAGCCTCTCAAATTTCACCCATGGACACAAATGGCTTTCTGGAGAATTATGGGTACGTTACCTGTGTGAGGTCTGTGGATTTTCAGTAAAGCTTCTAGCTCTGATGCCATAGACAGGTCTGTGTGAAGCAATGACAGGCAAGAGAAGTGCGTTCCCTCCTAGTTTCCATCTCACAGATAACACCCATGAAAACTTTTAACTTATTGACATTCAGCAACAAAATCACCAACCATCACTTTGCTAAAATCCAGATTTCAACCCCCACGTCGGCTGGCAAAATCTGATTTACTTTTAAGTCAACACACAGGAAGTGAAACGAGGGGAACTCTGTTATGGGGGGGCAGTTAGCTCTGCTAAGTCGACATTTTGCTCACTGCAGTTTCATTAATTTAGCAGCTTGAGGGGAAGCTGATTTTTTTCACAGCAAAAAAATCGATAAACTCTAGCTTTTTTCTATGATTCTTGCTGTTATTTTTATAGCCGGAGTCAAATCCATGAACGGCTGTATCTTAACGTTTCTCCGTGAATAGTCTGATGCACTGTCCTCGTAAACTGGGCAGTCACTCTGATCACCTCTATGAATGAACAATAAATTTTCCTTCAATAAATTTCCAGAGTTCAATTGTTCTAATTGAAAGGGTCAATAAACTGTCCTTAATCAATATTTACCAAAGCAAATGGGTCAATACCTGTCATGTATGCATGCTGTTACTGCAGCAATGAAACGCTACGACTCTATCCATTTAACTCGATACATAATAACTCCCCAAGTACCTGATGGTTGTGATTATCAGTTTCTTGAGGAGCACATTGACAAGTTTGCAATATAATGAAAAACGGAAAATCCCAAAGGTCTGAGGTGACTCCTGTAATTCCTCCATGAAAAGCATGATAACTATCGCTGGTCATGGCACAAAGCTGCCATCCAACTTAAAGCCCCATTTTTAGTCATGATTTGATTGCTGTTCTTAATCTGTCCATAGTATAGCCAATTCCTCTTTAATTAATCCCATAAGAAAACATTAATGCAGCAAAGACTGATGAATATTAGAAATACAATTAACATAGCTCCTCACTATCTGGAGCAGTGCCAACTTATCAGTGGGGAAAGGTGTTGGGTTAACTAAACAAAAACACCATTAGGCATACTTAATAGAAATGACATGAACATATATATATATATATATATATATATATATATAAATGCATGACTCATCACATAGAATGAATGCCCTTTTTGAGAGTTGTTCAAATATAATCTATGGTATCATGACAGATTGACATGTTTTTTTGAGATAAACAGAGTGAAAAAGAAAAGTTTTTCAAATGGCAGACTTGATAAAAATTTCATTTGCCAAAATTAAAATTGATAATAATGGAGTTAGTGAAATTATAGCTGCTAAAACCAAAAGGAGTTAGTGAGGTAAATGTAGAATTTTTTTCATTTCAACATTTAATTTCAAATCCTAATCCAATTGCAGACAGAGTAAAGCCCATGACTTGGCGTGAGATGTTCCCAGAGACACAATCTGGCCTTCCAGGGGCTTCTACTTGGAGAGACGGAGTGTACAGCAGCATTACGCTGGCGTTCTCCGAGGCGGTGTACATTTTCTCTTTAATGAATGTTGTTTTCTCTCTTTGTTAATGTTGCACAGGCTATTTTCCAAGTTCCTTCTGGTTCTGAACATGTAAGGCACCATCTGGCATAAAAGCTAACAATGGCAATCTGTTTCTGCATAATAGATAGCTTCATTTGATTAATGGCTCAAGTAGTTAAATGGTACAAAAGAGGCTTGATGTTTTTAATATGAAATATTTGGTCACAAGTTCGGTATGTTTAACTGTTTCCTATAATGTCCCAAGCCACTGAAACACACACTGGAAAAACATTAATTTGGGTTGATGCCCGTAAAGCATAAACATTTGGGCTAGGATGAGCTGTGATGTAGAGATTTACATTTTGAAAAGCAGTCAGGCAGAATCCTGGACAGATCAGGTAAAGACCCTGACATGAGAGCCTGTAAAGGCTGGCCTGCCTTGTAGGCTACATGGGTGATTGGCTAGGGTGCCATTTGATTAGGAGGTGCAAAAGAAATACATGACATTACAGTTATTTACACTCGTTTTAATATTTCAGTACTATATTTTGTGAAATAGATGCCATGTAGGTAGTTAGCAGACACATACCCTGTGCTACTGAAACACTTTTAAATTAAATTGATTGACAAAATTAATTTTCTATTGCTCTGGGGGGTGGGCCTGGGGTAGGGTCTCAGCAGAATTCCACCTAGGAGGGCAGAACATCTGTGTCGATGAATGTGGGCTGTTTGAGGCACCTCCCATTAATGTCCATCACACTGATAATTCTATCCCTCCACCTACCTCTCATGGACCAAAGAGCCTTCCAAGAGTCCTGCTGTACTAGCCTGCCATTATACAAGCACACTATCTCATTAATGACTACCTGTGCCCTCTTGAGTGCGCTTCCCTTTTTATATTATGACATTAGAGGGACGATTTGGCAAAACCTCTTTACTGCTGGTGGTATGGAACGCAGCAAGATGGACACCCCAGCTTATCTGTCATCAGCAGAAGCAGAGTGATAGAATCTGATTATAAGGTGGCTAACAGGAGAGAACACCAGCCATTAAAATATATACATATGGGATTAACTACAAGGCAATGTCAATACAATCCAATTTGTAAATAAATGAAAGATTACCAAACTGCATCCAAGACACCCTGGAGGTTTAACGCAAGGGGTCCACAGCAATAAACAGTAAATCAACAAAATGTCAGTATAATCATTTGGCTTTACAGTAGGTATTCAAGAGTAGCTCCCTCCCCCATAGCAGTAGGGGTCCCGAGCTCCAAATATGAGATGTGAGTGAGGAGGGATTATAACAACACGTCCATTGTATTTTTACTTTCGTTGAGGACAAACACCTTTTCAGCCCTTGTAAAAGGCTCAAACAGCAGAATGCCATCAGCCTCGCAGAAGTGTTCCTGTAGCCTTTGAATTGTCCATGCCAGAAGGTTGTTAATGTAACAAAGGGCATACTCCTGTGTTACAGCTGGGGTTAGAAGGACACCAAAATTACTCTGGCCTCACTATTACTTCCCTGTTTCCATTGCCTAGCAAAAGGTTTCAGTTGCTGTTTATTGCATTTATAATCAATTTTACAATACTTTAATTCAAGCTCGAATTGTAAATGAGACAGTAAGAAATCAAGGTCCCATCACTTAAAATGTCCTGACCTCTATTTTCACTGCATGTTTTCAGCAAGCTCTTCTGTTATGCATTACTGAAAATATTAAGACCAAAATAAATAATCTGTGTTCAGCCATATTTCATTAAATGATCCTCTAGTCCTTGGCCAATATCCAAAACAACATGCAAGAGCTACTGATTAAGATTTGCACTCCTTTTATGAAGGAATCAGACTGCTAATAGTCTGCATGGCAATTAACAAGGCAATGGAACCAAGAGCCAACAGGTTGACGTAAGCCCTTGTTTTGCCTTTTGCCCATTTAAAAGTCTTTAGAAACCATCAAACTGAGAGACTGTCAGGATATGCTTCGAAGAGACCCAGCAATCCTGTTCTGTACAGGGGTAAAGCTTTCCTATCCAGGCAAGAGAATGGACGTGTTGTACCGTAAGCTACTTATCTGCTGGTTGCCATGGAGAAGGTGAGGAAGGACAGAGTCGGTCGGAAAGCCCATATCCACGAGGCTGTCGGAACCAAATTGCAATTTGTAATGCAGTACGGATGAGAGAGACTGCTTGGGGCACTCAGCCCCCACAGCAGCAAATGGAAGATCTTCTCTCATCTCTGTGTCATTCTGGAGACCTCCAGGGGGGTGGCACTAGACTAACTTCTCTGCCAAGGAATGATTTGAATGTGTTGCCCGGCGCACGTGTCAAATGAAATATCCTCTGTTCAAACCAGTCTTAACTCTTAAAAAAATGATTAAAAATGATTATCATAGGGAATTGTGCTAAAATGACTATCCTGTGGTGGTCATAGCTAAATTAAAACAAATTGCATATATATCAAGCAGCTTGCCAAGTAGTTTGTGAGGACATACAAGTCACAGGTGTGAATTTACACAAATGTATTCACTAAACATAAGGCAACAAAGCACCACATTACCTAGGCGAAAAGTCTGCAATATCATAAAGAATTTCAGTTTCATCGACTCTCTTTTGTAAGCCGTGTGATGTGACCAGACTGTTAAAGAATGGAAGGCAGCAGGGTATGGAAGGATGCGGGATACAGCCTCCTGTCGTGTTCTAGCTCAAACAGCTGTCAGTGGTGGTGTCCAGCTGAGCACCCCCACCCCATGTGCAGCTGGAAGATGATGGCTTCTCCCTGAGGATAAAAGCCCCTTTGGAGCGTGTGATATTCAATTATTACAGGCACCAGTCTTCATGAGGTTAGGTTTGTTTACTCATCTCCTCCCCTTCCATGACAGACACTGGAAACACCTGAGTGCAAGGGGGAGGTGTGTGTGTGTGTGTGTGTGTGAATTATGTTTATATTACATTATGGGGACCAGATGTCCAAATGTAATGAAAACTGGGTATTTTGACATTGTGGGGACCGTTTTTCAGGTCTCCACAAAGAACTGTGAATGCAATCAAAAGCAAAAAATGTATTTCATTTGATTACTTATGGGTGAGGTTAAGGCTGGGTAGGGGTTAAGGTCAACATGTTGGGATTAGAGTTTTCCCCATAGAAATTAATGGAGAGTGCCCACAAAGATATAACTACAAATCTGTTTGTGTGTGTGTGTGTGAGTGAAGATGGGGGGGGGGGGNNNNTCTTCCCCTGCGGTGCTCAGTGGAGAGAGGCGTCTTAAGACAACACGCTGTTCCGTGATTGTGTTTGTTCACCGCAACCTGAAACACTGCTGTAAACAGCTTTAGAAATCATATGACTATTCTTAAAATATCAAGACAGCCAGACAAAAATACATTAAAAAAAAGTTTGGATTACCGCGGAGCACAATGACGAAAGAAAATGTCTTGATTTCTGCATCTGTATACCTTCTTGTATTACTACTTAAGCATATTTGAATTATTTTTACAAAGATACATTTAATAGTGTAAAATGGTTGGAAATGTAATGTCACTGAATTTATAGGTGATTAAATGGGCTTTCACAGTGTGGAATTTGCTTCACTAGATGAATTTAATGTCTTCCAATAAATGCTAGTTTGCAGATACTGTTTCTGTGAAATTTCACACAGAACTCTGTTTGATGTGGTGCTTGGTCATTTTCCGGCATTTTCCTTCAGCTGACACTGTTGTGCCTCGCTGCAGCTCTTACTCTCTTTATGCTGAGATAATGAAATGAAGCACCCAAGGCAGGGAAGGGGCTTATTCTGTGACTCCCCTGACCGCAGTACTAAGTGTAGCTGCAACGGCAATAAAACTCGTTTATTTCATAACGATGTACATTCTGTAAAAAAGTACTTACATGTAATACATTTCTGCAAAATACAACTTGACATTTAATCAAATATAAAATTATAAAACTTGTTAAATCTATATGCATCCTATTGTGAAGGTAAATATGAAAAATGGTTGGATTTGACAATTCATCTCTCACGCTCTCTCTCTTTTTTTAATAAAATAACCATTATGGGTAACATTTGAGCCCAGTATAATAATTTCGGTGTACACCAGCATACACAGTCAGAATGACAGCTTGCTCTAAGCATAATCATGTTCATCTGAGACCTGCAAAAGGCATTTGTCTATTTTGTCTGTAAATTCATATGTAGAACATGGCAGAGCCACAGACAGTGAGATGGCAGTGAATCAAAACACATCATTTAAAGGAGATCAGTCACCAAAAACTAAAAGAATGATACCTGGTAACAATACAACCATGATTTCGGTATGAATATATTTATCTTTTTCTTTACCTTTAAAACATTTAAGTAAAATAAAGATGCCACATACAGTTTACACATTAAAATGATTTTTAAAAATGATCTGTATAGTGAAGCTATTAACATTTTATGGACATAAACCTAAGTATCATCACTGTGAAAAGGGGGGAAAGTTTAGTAAATAATATGAGTTACAGACGACGTACTATAAATATACTGTAACTAAATTACAGATACAAACTTTATGGTTATTTGGAGATAAACAGATATAAAAGTGAGCTTTATTTTGAAATAATATCAGGAGACAGACAGTTTATACATCTTTTTGCAATAGTGATGTTTGACTTATAGTGTAAGGTTGGGCATCCAGCAGTGTCTATATATATATATATATATATACATACACACACACATATATATATATATACATATACACACATACATATATATACATACATACATATACATATATATATATATATATAGTGCAGTGTTTATGCTTCTTCATATAAAAGGTACAAACAGCAAGTCCATCCATCTGAGCACACAGGCAAAACCAGGAGGTAATGCACATGAAACCAAACCCAGGGGGCAGCACTTGGAAAACTTGGCTGTTTCTCTCCCCCTTTCGTTTGCACATCTGTACAGAGAGTATAAAAGCGGGGCTCGGCTATGCTGCCGTTTCCCGAATCGTCCCCTCCAGCTTCTTTGGAAGTAGCTCTCGCCGTTCGTCGATGCCGATTGCCGGTTTCCGGCAGTTCTGTCCGTCAAGGTAGATCTTTGCGTATATTGGATTGGAGTAGTTAACAGACTGAAATGGGATGACAATCGAGTTAGGCCGATTTTCTATCTATGATCCCTTCCCTTCAGACCTGAAAGAACCAGGATTTCACCTGCTCCAAACTGCCCTTCATGTCATGGGAGCATTATGGAGAAGACCTTGAGATCCCATCAGGTGTTCAAAGGCTAGTTCAAGGTTCAACACATTTTTATCAAACCATCTGCACATACAAGATGAAGGCTCGATCGTTGATTAAGAGCGAAGGCTTGATATGTTCAGACTGAGTTGGCTTTCATCAATCATTCTAGTTTTCATTGAGTCTCTAAATGTGATCTTCTTTGATGGAAGACCATAATAAAGACATCAATGCATTCCCTATTACTCAAAGTAACAATCAATATCAAATCACTGATGATAATATAGCAGCAGATCAACTCATATTTCTTCTGGATTTCAGACAAAACCCACTGTGTCGGCAAACATAAAAACCAGACAAGGAAAAAACAAATATGACCCCTGGTAAATTACAATACAGAGCTGTGAACTCTTGCACCCTCCTGCAAGGTAACATGACATTCAATAACACAAGATACTTTCATATCCCTTGTAGGGCGTCATCAGTACACTTTCCTTACATCTTTGAGGTAATGATTTTTGAAACCGGGTCTGGGCAGGTTCCTTATTAAGAGGATGTCTGAGTCAGTATCTGGCTGTGAAGGTCTGTATGTTAGAAAAGCTTTGACTGTCAGAGCGAAAGAGAACGTGAATTGAATCATTATGGTGTCAGAGGAGATATGTTCTGAAGAATGCAGCATCAAATTACCAGCCAAATATTGTACCTGGTGTGCAGCACTCATGTTGCATTAAGAGTAGGGTCTCAGAGCATTTATGTTACAGACTCCAAAAAGCTTTGTGGTCTGTCATATTTTCATTCATCTGGAGCTGGTCTGACCAAAAAAAAATCAGTGTAGTTTTATGGTAACACTGAAAACCCCTTGTGTGCTGGAAGTAATTGGAAAATGGCATATGTAACTGGAAGGTTGCATGTTCCAGTTCCAATGTGGCACACCATGGGGGAGTAAAATGGCTTGACATGTCTCTGTATTCATAATACCTACATAATGTTGTATTAAATGTGACATGGACTGCTATAAGCTAGAATGGCAGCTGTCATAACACCTGCAGGGACTGCTAGAAGCTGTAATGGCAACTGTCATAACACCTGTTGTAACTACTACAAGCTGTAATGCCAACTGTCATGATACCTACAGTGACTGCTATAAGCTGCAGGGGTAGCTTTCATAGCATTTGCAGTTACTGAAGTAAGCTGTGATGGCAGTTGTCATAACACCTGCAGCAACTGGTATAAGATATAACCGTACAATAATGACACCTGCAGTAACTGCAATAAGTTGTAAAGGCAGCTGTCATAACACCTGCATGACAGCTATTAGTTGTAGTGGCAGCTGTTATAATACCTGCAGTGACTGCTATAAGCTATAATGGCAGCTGGAATAACACCTGCAGCAACTGCTATAAGCTGTAATGGCAGCTGGCATAACACCTGCAATGACTGTTATAAGCTGTAATGGTAGCAGGATAACACCTCCAGTGACTGCTATAACATGTAGTGACAGACATCCAGCACTGATCTTGAACATGATGGCATGGCTGATAAATGGATGGTGAGTTAGGGTTTGGGTGATGTTCATTACCTGTCCCGGGATAATTTCCTTCGGTACAGAGTGAACCGCTATGTTGCGAGGGTCACTGGATCTCACGCACCAACCCTACAACAAAGAAGGGGACACGATCAAAAAATGCCACGTTTTCCCAGAATCACATGGATTTTCCACTTTCGACTGGCGTCTGACTGCATAGCTTAACCTGAGTTAATAAATCCAATACAGGGCAGTAAAATTACTCTGTTTAAACAACTATTAATCTGTGGTTGAAAAGGGATGAATGACTGATAAAGAACACAGTGAAAGTGCCAATCAGGTACCTGAATTGGTCCATTTTAAACACTCAGCTTTTAAAATGTGGCTTGTGCCTTTGGATGAAGGCTGGCTGCTGATTTGGCTGTTAGCAGTAATATGGATTACACATTTTCATTGTATAAACACTACAGAGCACATTGTCATCGGCAGCTATGCCCCTGAGAGATCGACAAATGTAAATGTGTATCTTCTGGTGTTAGCAAGTCTCTTTTCTATTTTGGCATAAAGTATACCAAAACAGCTCCATCACATAGTTCCTGAAAGACAGCTCCTGGGGCCCAGTGATGAGGTGCTTTCACTGTGGTGGGCTGCAGGGGGGGGTGTGTGAGGAGTCTGAGGCTGCTCAGACCCCAGGCCTGTCTGGTCCACTGGAAGAAAGCTGCAAACAGATGGGAAGGCAGACTGCCTGGCTAAAAGGAGTCTGTCAACATGCCTCATCCACATTCCCACTGTTGGAATGCCATCTGATAGTATTCCCACTGTTGGAATGTCAGCCTATCGTATTCCCACTGTCTGAATACCAGCTTACCATATTCCCACTTTCAGCATGCCACCTGACCATATTCCCACTGTTGGAATGTCACTCGATCTCATTCCCATGTGTTGGAATCCCATATAACCATATTCCCACTGTCAGCATGCCACTCAACACCATTCCCGCTGTTGGAATATCATCCAACTACAATTCCACTGTTCCTGACCGCATTCCCACTGTGGGACACAAAGTGCCAGTGCGTTGAGCCATAATGGAATCTTTTTAATCATTAATGTAATATCCACAAATAGTATATATTGAGAGCTTTGGCAAGTCATTGTTCTCTTTGGCAATGTTATACATACAAAAAATATACTTTATACAAAAAACTGTGGATTCCTGGAACTTCATTAGCATTTAATGCTAAATTAATTAAATTGGTCAAGCAACAGCATCATTATTCGATTCTCCAACCTATATAGGGCAGTAACAGAATTTGGACAGTGTTTGGAACAGCTAACAAAATCTGTTTATTTATAGGGCCAAAGTTCTAAATTCTCCGGATATTATTTCAGGTTCCTTATAGGCTGACATTCAGGAGACAGACCTTATGTGGGTCCAGGGTAAAGTTGGGGTGCAGCAGATTCCCGGCCTCCACGTGGTTGTCATGTCCCACCTCATACATGTTGTAGGATGGGTTGCCGATCTCCATGTTGATGCCCCCGTTGGTTATGGGCTGCCGCTGCACTTGCTTGCCTCTGGGAAATGGAAACATGAATTGGAGGGAGATGTTATGGGATTGTTAAGAGTCCTCCATCTGAGTCCTGCGTCAGGCCCCCCCCACCTTACCTCTGCCTACGCTTGCAGATCAGGACCCCGACCACGACAGAGCCAATCAGAGCCGCAAGCAGCACCAGAGGAACAATAATGGCGATGCTTCCTGTAAAGAAGGTGGTAAAGACAAGCATAACGTCTAACTGTTTACTATCCACTGTTTACTAGCTGTGCTGAGCTTTTAGAAAACATATTACTGTTTTCCAAAGGTTTAGTTATAGTGTTAAAAAAAAGAATTTTGGTAAATTGATTTTTTTCTCTTTTAAATAAATAAAGTTATATTCTTCCCATCTGCCTAGTGTGTTTTTCTTCTCATGTAGGCAACAGCACAAAGTTCAAATTACTGGAGTTTCCCTCCATCCACGAGATGCTGCCGTCTACAGCTGACCTTTGGAAATGCAAAATATATGTGATTTACAATAGCAAGTGTCTTGCATGCATGGTCCCTGGTGGACGCCCAGTGACAGAGTCCCAGTAATTTCACCTTCAGCAGATATAAACTTGTCCAGTGTGCAAGAGGCGGGCCTCACAAACGGCGATACAGAAAATGTCAAATCAATTCCGTCTGTCGGGATGAAAAACTGGAAAACCCGACGAGTACGAAACAGATCACAAAAAGCAGAGCTGGCCAGGGTTATGAAGACCTCTAAAGGTCGCTGGGTGTACAAGCAGGCAGGAGCGAGAGAATCGTGGCATACATACGCCCGCTAGAGTTGTCAGTTCGGCTGCTCTTGGGTGCCGGCCTCTCGCACTGTGTGCCCGACCAGAAGGAGGAGCACCTACGAGACAGAGGAGGTCAGGAGAAGCATGATCAGTTGCTAACAAGGCTGACTGTGGCCATAAATGGAGCACTGATGATCTGAAAGGCAGAATGGAGAAGCAATGATCAGCCTGACAGGTGATGTGGGACAGGGTACATCAATGTCTGGGGAGGGATGAGGGCGGAGCAAGGATAGGGAGCAATGGACTAGAGTTGGGTGTGGCAGCTGAGGGTGGGGCGAGACCTACTTGCACCGGGGCTTGTTAAAAGCGGTTAGGGTGCAGATCCCCCCGTTCTGACAGTAGTAATCACATGGGTTGGCCCTCTCATCGCAGCGCTGGCTTCTGAAGCCCGCCGTGCAGCTGGGATAGAGTGCAGCAAGCCATCAGAACCAGAAACAGAAACAACAACAACTAAGCAAGAGTAACAGCAGCAAAGAAGAGGACCAGCGATGTCTTCCCACAATCTGCCGCACCGGGGGGGCTATCCGCCATGCCACCGTGCCTGCAGAGTGGCAACAAAAAGCGCCGCCACTGGTGAGGGGGCGCCATGACACATGTCAGGAAAACAGGTACAATGTGTAAATAACTACGATAGACACAGATAGAGATACACAGAGGAATTTACCTGTTTTTCTGGTTTGAAGTTTCTGATCAATCCACACGCCAGCTACCTGAGTGGATTTTTACTTTACAGTGACATTAAAGGTAATTCTAGTTACCGATGTGACATTTCATACCCTGAGACAAGTGGCCTCCCCTTTGTACAAACTCACAATGCTTTCCTATTATTGGTGGATGGGTCTGTGCTATTCTCAATAAACACTTTGAAAAGTTTCACTTTAAAATTAAACTTTCCTCTATTCCCCTTTATTCCATTCATCCATCTTTCATAACCTCTTATCCAATCCAGGCTTGCACCGTGCCTGGGGTCTAACCCAGGAAGCTCAGGGTAGGAAGCAAACTGGGTATAATACCGGTTCATCACAGGGTGCGCGCACACACACACACACACACACACACACTTCATATTCATATCTTTGGGACCGTCCATTCATTTCTATGGGAAACATTCTAATCCCAACAATGACAAACATAACCCCTACCCAGCTTTAACCTTAATCATACGTAACCAAAAAACTGGACTTTTGGCAATTCAATTTTTTTTTTATTGCAGACGGTGCAATGAAAAAGTGCTCCCCAGAACATCAAGCAGCAGGTTTTTATCACATTGTGGGGACATTTAGTCCACACAATATAATATATACTTGATCAACACACAGATGCACGCACGCCCATACACCATCCATCTGTTTCCTACAGTTATGACCTGTAACATGTCTACCATTCAGTTTCTCCTATAGAAAAAGAGCGACTTGCTCACATACTTGGCATGGCCTCCCGCTGGGCTCGGATAGCCTCGAACAAGCTAGATGGCTCTATTTGCATACAAATTGATTAGACCCTCAAAGCTGTGGTACTAATTTACAGGCAGCAAACAAGCGAAACACAAACACGCAAAGCCACACACAAACAGCCCAAGATTCCCAGCGAGTCCTGACTGTAGTACAACTCCATAGAGTCCTATTACTGTAAGTCACAAAAAATGCAACATCCTATAATCCAAAGTCAGGCCTGCGGTTGCAGGTGAAGCACATGGTTCGCAATGAATGAGCAAAGACTGAGGGGAGAATGGATTTGGTGCCCCCATCCCACGGTAATCAGCGCAAAGATGCCCACCTCCAGTTCTTGTCATTCTGTAGAATTTTCTTGTGACTATTTTCAGTATGATTGACAAGACTGGATCTACGCCAGTGTTTGCAACCAATTAACAAGGGGTGCAATTAATGGGTCTCCCCCCCCCCCGATTAACCTCTTGTCATGGTGACAGCTTACCAGGTGACCCTGTCACCCTGCTGCGTGGTGCCACCTGTGACCTCGGCCACATTAGTGCATGTGCTAATGTAGCGGGAGCACAGGTACAGCACGGTACTGATGGTCTGAGAGGGCTGGACCAGCAAGCTGATACCGATAAGAATAAGATTCACAGGAACAAACAGAAAAGCTGCCCAGCATTCATTGTGAAACCAGAGCTGGGTAAGCGCTTCACTGGCTTCACAGATCCTGACTGTACAGTGATAGAACCCCCCCCCCCCTCATTACTGCCCACTGAGGAGGGGGGGCTGCCACCCAACCATTCCTCCAGTATGCTAAATCCACCCCTTCCTTCTGCTGCACTGACTTCAGCTCCTGCATTCTGATCTTACAGGGATCTCCCAACATCCAGATCACTGAAATCCACCATGATCTGGCAATCTGTGCCCAGGCCCACTTTTTCAAAGGGACAAAAGGGGAAGTTGTCTGAGTCCTGGCTTCAAGCTCCAAAGGGGCGAGAGAGAGTGCAGGTGGGAGGGGTTGTATGTCATGGGGGTTTAGGTGAAGTAATTTTGTGCAGGTTGGGATTCTTGTGCAGTGGGCCTGTCTGTGAATATGGTATCATGCTATCTCAGTGAGCGATTCGGTGCCAGCATTTAAAATGAACCAGTTCCTAACTGAGAACG
>JAODUD010000001.1:50827699-50837712 GCA_026784285.1 Stomatorhinus walkeri | reverse complement strand
GGGGGGGGGGCGGGGTTGGGGGTGGACAACATGGCGGTGACTCACTGGCAGAAGGGCAGGTTGGAGTCTGAGTCGAGGTGACACGTGCCGCCGTTGTAGCAGTAGCCATCACACAGCTGGCAGCTTGGCGCCACCCGGCCGTTGGTGCAGCTGTGGAGAGAAAGCATGAGGTACAGCGGCAAACACATGGCATGGGCGAGAGGGCGTGCGGCCGGACGGTGTTTGTTAAAGGCTTTCATGCTGCTTTGCCAGGCTGCTGCAGTCACACTATTTAATCTTCTTTGTAGAAAGAAAAATGGACAACAGATGCAGAAATCAGCAAAAAAAAAGAAAAAAAAATGATAAAAAAATCTCATGTAATCATCCAGTGAAATGGGAAAATTCCAAGAATACCTGCGGTACTTCTGTACAGTTTATCGACCGGGAAACAGCTGCACATGTGAATCCCTGCCCCATAAAGGTGCTTCGCACTTTTTTTTTAGTGAACAGTAAAGGCAACACAAACAGAGAATGAGTGAGATGTTCCTGAAGCCTCCAAAGGACTCACTTGCAGACCACGTCTCCACTATCTTGATCGAGCACACAGGGGGCGCCACGGCACCGCTGACACTTATCCACATCGCACTTGCTGCCCTCGTAGCGTGCAGGACACACACACTCCACGTGGCCACTGCTGGACAGCGTGCAGGCCTTGGCGTTCACGCAGTAATGGTGGCAGATGTCTGAGGGATACACAACATTAAAAAGGCTGCTTTTCCCACCTTGGGCACAAACTGGCATATCCATGGCAGAGCAGCTAATTTTACAATAAAAAGGTCTTTACTGGGCTTACATTAATATTGAATAATTGAAATACAGGACTTTTACTTTATGGAACATCTGATTGTATTAAGATGCAGTTTGTGGCAGTGCATTGTGGGATTGGTAGTCCCTCTCGGAGTCCAGGCAGGTGGGTGGGAGGACTCACGGTGCAGACAGCGGTCGCCGGTGTACTCAGCCATGCAGCGGCACATGGGCTGGTTGCCCTTGCTGACATCACAAGTGCCCCCGTTGAGGCAGTAATTATCGCAGACACGCCGCTCGCAGTATGAGCCTGTGAATCCCACCACGCAGCGGCAGGTGGACCTCCCTGCGGGGGGAGACAAAGATCTCATGGACAAGCTGGTCCCTGATAACCTCATCTAGACCAGAATCCCAGAAACATGTTATGGATCCTCAGAATTTTGCCCAAGACATACATGTCTATTCTATTTTCTTTAGCAAGGACCCTCTTAGTCTGCTGTAGCCAGGGGATAGATTAATGCCCAAGCCATCCCAGGCTTTAGCCGAGGGTCCCCACAATCATCAGGTCCCCTCCCTGCCCCTACAAAAATGAAGTGGCTAGTTAAATCGGCAACGCCTGAGTGTCTGTGTTAATGTCAACTTAGGGCCCCCAGAGAACTTAATTTGCCCCTGACTACAGACGTAGCCTTTCAGAAGCCTAAACATAAAGGCTCTCTAGTTGGTCATCATTCTGAAAGCCCACAGAAACATTCAATGACATGCACTGTAGGCACCGAGAGTACTGGTGCAGGTACTGTAACTTCCAGAAGAAGTGTGAATCCTGGCTTTAAGGGCCCATATGCTGATGGCTGAGACCCTGTGATCTGCTTTCTGTAGTCCAGCTGTTCCCAGCTAGTGCTGGGAAGCTCTCATACCTTGCTGGGAATTATGTGCATGTTAATGAGGTCTTCGGTAAGCCCTCCCACCTGCCAGCCTGTGCTGGTCCTATTCTGCGCACAGTGTGACCTGCAGATTGTGCTCCCGCGTTTGCATCATCCTGGCCAGCCTCCAGGCCGTGGTACAAGGCTAGCCCCACTACACTGGCTCACCACAGATACGCCTTGGCTTTGAGAGGGCCTGGGGGTGGCTCACCATCAGCCGACACCCTGCCAAAGACCATGGGGGTCAAGAGCAAGCTGGGTTCCTCAATTTGTGCAGGTTAACCCATATCTCCTTTCTGCTTTTCATACAAAAAAGCAGGTTCCTGAGCATGGTGTACCAGGAAGTAGTACCTCGCCCAAGGACACAGCAGTAGGGCTATTCACTTGTTACATGGATGTTTGGTTATATAATTCCATTACTTCAGCATAAACAGCACTGCTATGTACTACAGCTACTTTAATTTGATAAATCACAATAACCTTGCTGACAAACACTTGAACTGTGCCCAAGAGGCCCAAGGTGAAATAAAGGTTAAATGCATTTTTACTTAAAATGAGACTGTGAAAATACAGAGCTGATATGATTCAACAGACAAGTGTCTCAGTGGGTCACACCATGGGGACTGAGGGGTGGGGTGTTCCTAAAGGGACACACCTATTTGGGAAGTACGTGTCAGGCATTAATGCCCACTGTCAGTCAGCTGCTGAGAGCAGTTTTCACTATGCAATGAGAAAAGGCATGTAGCTCGACCATGCCCGCTGGCGGGAAACCTCATTTTCAATATGACTGTTCATCTGTGATGTGGCAGAAGATGGCAGTGAATGCTGACACTCAGGACAAAATGGGATTGACTATCAATCTCTCTTTAGAAGGCAGCTTCCCAGAGCAGCTGTCTGGACCTGGCTGGCCCTGGATGCTTTGTGAGAATATGGGTGTTAGGGCTGCTTCAGCATCCCCTAAATAAGGAACATGTTTATTTAATATTGAATGTTGCCAAACACAGCCACAGGGTGGTGCTAAAGAGGCGGAGTCAGTCTGGGGGCCTTACCTAGGGGGGAGCCAATGCAGGTGCCTCCATTGAGGCAGAAGTCCTTGCAGTGGTTGACCTCACATCGCTCCCCAGAGAAGCTCGGCCAGCAGTAGCAGCGGGACACACCCTTTTCGTTGGTCAGGCACCGTCCCCCATTCTCGCAAGCTGGCCTGCAGAGCTCACCTGCAACATAAAGCTGCGACTCATTGGCTGCCCACTTTGTCCGTCAAACCACATTACAGCCTTTTTTCACAAAAGCTCGACAGGGACACTTTCATCTGAGATTACTGATGGGATTCATCCCATAATTTATCAAAGACATCCCTTGCGTTATCTTGTGGAGAAAACAGAAGCAATTATGGGTAAAAAAAAAATTTAGCGTAAATTTTAGATTTAAAAATGATAAATAAGCCTTTAAGCCCTGATACCCATGAAGAAAGCCGATACACCGAGGAGAATTTAATGTCCCACATTTCCATTTTACTGCTAAGTGACTTCCTACTCCGATTAAGTGCCTCTGTATGGGGCACTATGGCAGGAAGCCTCCCACTGTTCAACCTGCAGCCCCAGTTTGGGTTTTTACCCAAAGTGAGTTATAATCCGCACAGTGTGACTCTGAACACATTTATATATGAGCAGTTTAGGTCACACCTGTCTCGCATCTCCATACATGTCATTTCTCCGTGACGACATCCCCCACCCCCCACCCTGGTACCTGAGACATCGGTGTCACTGCAGGACCCATTAATGACAGCCTTCCCCTCGGGGCAGGAGCAGGTCGCGCCAGTCGGGGACAGCAAGCAGAGGAAGTCGCAGCTCATGCTCAGACATGGGTTTGACACTGATGTGGGGGGATACAAAGACCTCTCTGATGCTTGATGTACACGATAACACACACCCCCCCACTTGCGGTAGTCATGCCTGGTTCTGGCCTTTGCTTAACCTGCCTCTGAAGGAGATAGAGTCATTTCATGGATGAAAATCATTTCACCTCATCTACAACACCGAAGATGACACCCACTAACCAGACAGACCAAGATCAATTTTCTATAAGGGTTCTTAGACACCAGGGAATGATGTGAAGGTACCATGCTGTGGAAAGGCTCTCTCTCCCTTCATAGGCTCCATTTTTAACTCTGAAGGACCTACTGTCAAATTCGGCAGTAATCTTTGCGTGGTATTACTTTAATTAACATCCATCGTGGGCGTAACTGATTAAATACTCTCTTATCTGGCAGTATTGCGGGAAAGAATAGGAGTCTTATTCTGCGGGAGCACTAGGAGGAGCTGTTAAGTCACAGCAAAGTCACAAAGAAGAAAAAAATTAAACAGGGAAAAAACAACAAAAGGATCCGGAGACAATGATAAGAGCTTACATAACGCCCCCAGGAGGAACACGCACTTTCATGCAAGCAGGCACATAAGGTTTCCTGACCTCCCCCCAGTAACAGGAGTTTGTTGAAGGCTTTTAGCTCTGTCTACTTCTGGGTAATTTTTAAAAAATAATTTTCTTACAATCTGACAACATTTTTTGCCAGTCTGGTAAGAACCAAGAGAAAGTTGTGTTGGATTCCCTCATTAGCAGACTGGGAAATCAGAGAGGGCCTTGTTCAGCTGAAGACACCCATCCAGAGGCATGAGGGGGAATCAGTTGGCGCCCCACCGTGAATGGCCTCCTGTCTCACGCTGGCTGCCTCACGGCCGCCTATTAGCCGTAACGCGCTAACCAGCAGAGCACTGAGCGATGGCACCAAGAGCAAAAGGATGCCCCCCCCCCGTCATTATGTAGTGAGGAGGAAGGGGGAGAGACAGAGATAGAGAGAGAGCGGAAGAGAGGGAGACAGAGGGATGAAAAGGGAGATAAGAATAATTCAGATTGGCTGACTCGGGACCCACACACTATGGATGGTTGACCAGAGGCTCTGGCAGCACTAGCACCCCCTGTAGGGTGGAAATGGCAACAGAATACAGCTAGTTCCTTTCGGCCGATTTATAACTCGCAAGGTATGGACAGAGGAGGAGTTTGCTGGCTAAGCTCTGTAGTGCACTTTGGGTAACAGAAGCAGTGATGCTGCGATTCTGTCACAATGCTATATGAGCAGACAAAAAGTTACCTGGTGACACTATCTTAGTGGTTTCCAGTACCACCAGAAAAACAGTGCGTGCTCTTGAAGCTCAGAATTACCTTTATTTTCAGTATTTTTCCACAGTCTGACACTTTTGTCTTTTGTAGCTTCAAACACAACATACTTTGAGTAAAAAACTACAGATTTACTCATGACCAAAAGCCTTGAGGCATAGCGGTTCAAACAAAACCTTTCTTAATGGCTGGTTACTCTGCGTCAGTTTTCCTCTCTGGGTAAAAGCATTTCGCTAGCAGAACCTAGTTGTACCGTGCTGCTGCTTGAATCGATGAAAGACGAGGACGCTTGAGGCCTTCTCCACACCCAAGCTGAGGTGCTCCACAGGGCGTCTGCCATATTTGTGGACCCTGAAAACATCGTTTCTCAGGCTGGTCCCATAGATGTAGTCCTCGAAGATGTCGATCCTGTAAGGCTGGGCTATACCTGGGAAGGAGTTGAGGAACATCAAAATGTGGACACATGAAGGTCTTTGCTGGATGTCATTTCACCGTTAATGACAGGCACAGGTCACTTCACTTGAAAGTCTAGACTGAAGATATTACAAGCAGTTCTGGAATGACATCAGTAATCCGTTCCAGAAAACTTTACCTAAGTCAAATTTTATGCGTTAAATTTACCTTCCCATACCATACAAAACACGACATAGCAAAAAACAGATAAGCTAAAATATAATAGTAATATATACTAAAGAACATATTCAATAAATGAATTAGACTAGATTAAGTCAAAATTTTCCTAGATGCGTACATAGCCTTTCTGCGCTTCTGCAGAAGTCAGATTTATGAAAGTTAAGAGCTACCTTTAGGTAACTTCATTAACTTCATTAAAATCTTCCCCATACACAGTTGAGATCAGGGGTCTTTTGCACAGACACCCCTGCATGTGGTACCTGCCTGCCAATCTGCCCGCTTACCATGACGCCCGCCAATAGCCATCAGGGCGTCGGAGCCGTCGAAGCGCACACTGCCGATAACGGACAGCTCGGCGTCGGCCCAGTACAGACGCTGGTTGAAGTAATCGATGGCCAAGCCTGTGGGAAGGCAGAGCACACTTATTTCTCCAGAAAGCGTGTGTGTAAAAAAATTCTTAAAAAAAGAAAGGAAAAAAAACGAAAAATCGATGGCTTTATTTTCTCCCTCCCAGCTGAGGTGGGCCTGTGTGAACTATGAGATTACGCTCCTCCAGCCTTGAAGAAAATGCCTCAGTGCTTCAAACATTTGAAGCCAGGAAGGGTTACGGCAGGACAGAACCCCCAACAGCTGCATTCTGATAACAATTCAGGCTGAGCTTCGCCCGGGGTCACCCTCTTCCTCTCTCACTCTCGCCCTACCACGCAGCGTGGCCCAGTGGCATTATGAGCAGAAGCGTTCAATCGCTGTGAGGGCAACGTGGATCTGGGGCTTCTGACGAGGGCACATCATTAAGGAAGGCTCTGTTTTAGTAAATAACCGGAAATCCAACATGAGCCCTTGATAATTAAATCTGTTTGCTTTCTACTGATCACATTTGTGATCACTAAGGCGCATAATCCTCCTGCAAATAAGCAGGCGAGATGCGGCAGAGTGCCTTAAAGGGAGATCTATAGTCTGAGCGCGTCTAGCCTCTCGGAGGGTGAAAGCCCTCATTGTCCCAGGCTGTCACCATTATATGAGTGAATGCTTCTAATGAAGGTGTCCTCAACTATTTGGGTGGCGGCCAATGAGAGTGCCAAAGCCTAGGAGAGGGATGAATGGCAAAGAACAAGGACGAATGCCAAGGACCCATTGGTCTCTGGGCTGGCCAATGAAAGAGCAGGTCCCTCCCTCTTCCCCTTTTTACCTGTGGGTCTCCTCAAGTTCTTCTCCAACAGGATCCGGCGCTTGGATCCATCCATGGCGGCCTCCTCGATGTGTGAGTGGTCGCCGATCACGGTCCAGTACATCATCCTGTGTGATTTGGAGATGGCCATCATGCTGGAGCTCGCATGCCACCATTGATGCTGTTGCTTTTATTTTCTGGAAATTTCTGTGGTCAATTTCTCAATTGCTCACCCACCTTCCCATGATTTTAAACAAGGTATTATTAATTACACTAATTAGGCCTAGAGGATGCCAGATGAAGTTTTCAGGGAGATACGCATCAAGCTGCCTGTAAGAGATGGGCTACAGGAGTGGAAATCCTCATGGTGAGCAGTTTAGACCAGCTCTGGTGCGTGATACGGATACACCTAAGCATACCTCTTGGTGCAGATCAGGTTGCTAGGACTTACTTCTTTGGAAAATTCCAGAAACCAAACACACTAATCTTATTTAGTTTGAATCCTAGTTATGATCTTGTTTTAGATAAACTTATATTTCATTCATCTCTGTATGAATTTTACACTCTTATTGGCGCAATAACCTTATCTGCACACACTGAAAAACTGCATGCACCTTACAACTTTCCTTATATGTCCATAAAGGTAAATATATCTTTACTTATTTGCCCATTTTTATTATTATTTCCTTTTGTACTTTTATTCTATTCATTTTTATAGTTGTCTTGATTTTATGTTTAAACGTATACCTCCTTTTTTCAGCTGCATTAAAACAAATTACTTCTTGTACTTGGCTATTATAAGGATTCTGATTCTAGAATGGGATGTTTTACTGCAATAATTCAGGGCATGTATGTGAATTCAGGTTAAATATCTGGCTACTGCAGCAGCAGAGTGGCTAATGGGAATTCACAGGCAATGTTTTGGGTTCCCTTCATCACCATGCCATCCTCTGGTATGTCCTGAAACATGTTGTTGTTTGTTGCTTACTCTTTCCCTCTATCCAGCTTAACCTGGGTAGTTATCGAAAGGCTGCATTGTCTAGGACCCTACCTCTCCTTCCTGAGAGACTGAGGAGGATACCATGCCTTACCCTCGGACGGGATTGACAGCAATGGCGTAGGGTTCCCCGGCGATATCTGTGATTAGACGTGTGCAGTTGGGCCCACTGAGCTGGCCCACATTAATCGAGTATCTGAGCCTCGTCCAGTGGGCCGTGTAGTAGCTGAACCAGTGCATCCTCGAGTGGTCCGTCCAGTAAATATTCCCCGTCACCCAGTCCGCCGAGACGTCCCTCGGCCTTCGGAAATCCGGGCACTGCGGGGGTCCATCAAATACCAGAGTTTTTGGCTGTGCGGTATTGCCCCAAAAAAACGCACACACTCTCATCCACACACAACTGAAGCATAGCATCCAACCTAGCAGCAAACACATTCACACACCCCCCCTCATCCCAGAGGTGGAAAAAGACAGTCTGTAAGGAGTGTGAATTGATTGAAAATTGTGATGAGGTCCTTCTCCTGGTGTGGGGGGGGATCTTACCGACTCACCAGGATCTTGTCACTGATGTGTGGCCATCCCATCTAATTGAATCAATTTCATGGATTTCATGTCTAAAATAACACCAAAATAACCCTTCAAACAACCTGTCTTCCTCATTTTACCTTCTGCAGGGACATGATGTATCTCAGGGGTGGGGTTTTCACCTTCCCTGTCTGATCAATTGTGACAATTTACCTCTAGAGTTAAGCGTGTTCGAGTGAGAACAAGATCAATTAGTCTGAATCTAGAACTGAAACTCCTTAAAAGCCAAAGCTACGCTAAGTAAGAACGGTCCCTTCCAAACGGTGTAAACATTATTAAGTATGGAAAAATGCTTTTGTGAAACCCTCCTGGTATCCTTGCAGAAGGTCATTGTTGGCATGAAGTAAGACGGAGGAACACCTGGATTGTTATAATTGGCTAGATGAACCATGTGTTGCTAAAGATGTTCTGAAAGTAAATGAGCCAAGAAAAAAACTCATTCAGATTAATCAAATGGCAGTTTAGGAGCTCAGCGGCCAATTTTATCTACGAGCGTGGTCTCAACTGATAAAAAGAAATTGTGTTTTTTATGCGCCTGCTTTCACATTGAAGGGTATCTTTTTTTTTTTTTAAGAAAGCATCAGGGAGGTTTCTGTTCATGTTATAAAGGCTGAATGGGTGCAACTTTCAGGGGTCATTTCTCAGTGGATTGGAATTTATGATTAAGAGATTAACTTTACACACCCATGTTCTGGGGTAACTCGACAGCACCAATCATGCTCAAAAGAAAATCGAGTTGTGTCTTTTGGTCAGACAGAAGTTGGCATTGCATCAAATCATTGCAATGGTATTTTTAATTAAAGCAGAGAACAAGGGCATGCAGAATTAATTATACTTTATAAATAAGCAGAAAGAGGCTTAGGCAAGAGAGTGCTGTTACTTTCCACAGAACAGGTAGGATCTTATGGATACTTACTATAATCCCGCTATTTGATTTAGACTGACTTCTGACTAGGATGCCTTTGTAAAAAATTCCACCCGGATTAAACTGGGTAGCCCAGACAAACTTGTTTCCTTGAAACAGAGCATCCATCCCAATTATCCGGGCATTGTCCTCGATGCGTGCTAGTTGTCCGTGGCTCTGGTTAAACGGATACACAAAACCTCGGATTTCAGTGTCATTAGCTACGTAGAGCACGTGATCTTCTGGTCCTGCCCGTTGAGTCATTAAATATGCAAAAAAAACGAAAGTTTGTCTAAATTCCATTTCCGAATCGAGACGACAGTTTTCCAGCTATTCACAAGACAATATCAGCAATAATAGCTCATAGAAATTTAAACTTAACATATATGATACATAAATATATAGCATTTACATAAACTATAATTACATATATACAGAATATACACAAATGTTGCACATTCTAATATAATAAAAACAGTAACATTTGAATATTAAACATACATGAATGACAGCAGTACTGAATTTATCTGTATTTTGTGATATAATACAATTAACCTTTTATGGATTTTGAGGAAAAGGTACAACATTATCTATACATAACATTTACCGATCTGTACATTTTTCAGCAGTACAGCGTTGTAGCTTACATTTACTATGCGTAGATACCATGAGCTGATTATCTAGCAAAAATAGATGCATGAGGATTGACTTTTACCTTTTGCTCGACAGTGTCCATCAATGTCTTTGAAATTGGGGTCACATGTGCACCTGAAGGACCCTTTGGTGTTCGTGCAATGGTGTGAGCATGTTCCAAAGTGAAGGCACTCATTGACTTCTGGCGAGGGGGGGAGA
>JAODUD010000001.1:50814448-50827645 GCA_026784285.1 Stomatorhinus walkeri | reverse complement strand
GGTAGGCTTGATGTGCCTGTACTGTCCATTAGAGAGCTGCAAGTTCACCCCCGGCATCAATGGCGATTACCGACACTCTCACGCTAACAGGACCCTTGAGTTTGTGCAGATTGGCCAGATGCAGACATTAAGGCAGCGATGCTTTCGCTGATATAACGAGGCTGCCCCTTCGCTTTGAATGCAGCCTCTAGTAATGTTTACACATGGGATTCTTCCCTGTTTTGTTTTTTTTTTTTTTACAAAAAAATCTGAAATGTCACATGTCATCGCCTCTTGCTGAGGAGTCACTCCACCTGCACCACTCAGTCGACTTGAGAGGTTACAGTTTCACACAAAGTCGAGGTTTTCATAGACTGACTAAACTGCTAATTCGCAAATTGCCTAAAAGCAGATGGAGTGAGCTTGTGAGACTAATAATAGACCTATAATTACACCTATTGTTATATGGCTGCAAATTAGTAATTAAACTTCTTAAGAAGTAACACTCCCCCAATTAACTGCAGACCAAATGGCATTAACAGACGAGTTCTGTATGTTTTTTAAACATAAAGTTGTTCACAACCATGTGTGCAGTCCATTAAAATATTAAGTGATTTACTATGACCACAAAATATCCTAGCACACAAATAATTTAATACCTTCTGATAAAAATGTTTTAAGAATTGAACAAGGGGGCCAAGGGGATACCGAAATTCTAAAAAGTATAAAGTGCAGCGAGTTTTGGGGCAGAGGTCTGAAACTCAGACAGAAAAGACATGTAAGGGAGCATTATTTAACCAAATAAAAGACACACGGAAGGGATGGAGGGATGAAGCCCAAATAAGGCAAGCAATGGAAAGGCAGTGAAAAGGCTGAAATAAAGACTCAGAAACCTTCAGGCAACACACCTACTCCAATACAGGCCTCCCACTTCCACCCAGCTGACCCTGTGTTAACCCTAAGAGTGAAATCGGGGCCAGTAGGTGCTTGGTGGCCTCTGGCTCATGATCAAGAGGCACAGCCGCAAGGCTGATCTGCTTAACGCAGTCCCTCGCTGACTCACACGCCTTTCATCTGCTACCGTATGGATTACTCCATTTTTCCAGACGCACAGTGAAAGCTCACATATTGTAATGAGATGCTCTGGCTACATCTCACACAGCACGTTTCACACATCTCCCCGGGAAATGAAGCAGGTCGTCTCCAGAGAACGTGTCGGCGAGGATGACGGGGAGACACGCCTAAATGCTGGTGCAATTCGATTTCTACGCCGTAATCTAGGCTGTGCTGCGCTGATGTGTTATCTCCCCTCCCACCTTAGCACTGGCTTTCCGGAAACAGCTGACTGTCAGTGGCCAGGGATCGAGACAGGGAAAGGGCATTTGTATGCCCCATGATAAAATGCTGAACATGTTCAGGAGGGCTGCTGGAGCTGGTCTGAACAGAAGAGAAAGAGAAAGAAAGAGAGATGAAGAGAGGGCAAGCAAGCAGTGGAAGATGTATGAAAGCGGGATGTGGATGAGGCTTACCAAGACAGACAGAGAGAGAGAGAGCGAGAGAGAGAGAGAGAGAGATGTATGATGGGACCTACCTTCACACTGTCTGAATGAGAGAGGGGGCAGAAAATGCAGTATGAAAGCAGGACATTGATGGGGCCACCCATGACACTGAGGGAGGGTCTAACTTCACACTGTCTACTCTGCCATGATGCTGAGAGAGGAACTACCTTCACACTGCCTGCTCCTCCCTTTCCAATACTGAGAAAGTGTCTACCTTCACACTGTCTACTCTGCCATGATGCTGAGAGAGGAACTACCTTCACACTGCCTGCTCCTCCCTTTCCAATACTGAGAAAGTGTCTACCTTCACACTGTCTGCTCTACCATGACACTGTGAGAGGGCCTACTTTCATACTGTCTGTTCTACCATGATAGAGCTTTCTGCTCTACCATGAAACAGAGAGGGCCTACCTTCATACTGAATGCTCTACCATGGTACTGAGAGAGCGATAACATTCACACTGACTGCTCTATTATAATACTGAGACAGGGACTACCTCTATGTTGCCTGCTATACCATGAAACAGTGAAGGCCCACCTTCAATCTGTCTGCTCTACAACAACATTGAGAGGGCCTACCTTCACACAGTTTGCTGTTGTGGCTGCGCTGGAATCCTGGTCTGCAGTGGCAGACAGCCCTGCTTCCTGTCTGATTGCAGATGGCATCTTCCCCGCATGGGTTCACGCTGCTCCTGCATACGTCCTCGGCATGAACTGGGTGGAGTATATGAAGTGCCCATCACTCAGTTATACCCCGCCCCATCCATCGCTCAGACTGTCCCACCCCCTGCCTTCATCCTGACCAAGGAACAGACTAGCACAGTGTACAGCCTGCATAGGGAAATCAATGTGCGAAACAGACATGCCTCCTTGATGCCTCACTTCACAAAGAGACAGGCCGACTACCTGACAGCACTTTCTGATTTGGTCTGTTTTTCCAAACTCCCTTCATGATAAACCTGGAGAACGTTTTGAGATGCCAGTATAACAGGGATACAGCAAAATGTATATTCTTAAAAGATCACCCCAATTAAAGATGACTTTTCTCCATCATGACACCCATGGACAGCCAGAAGGAGTGCAGGCTAGCAGATTTCTGATGGGGGGGTGGGGGTCCAGCTGTCCCACCCACCTGCTGCCAATTTGTGTTCCTGGGACCTGGCCAGCACAGTAGGGAACTGAACCCATGCCTCACCTCCTGCTGACTGCCCCCCCCCCCCCTCCGCCCAAGGGGGGGCTTCAGGGTCTGTTTTTAAAGCTGTGTCCATGTGTCAGGCTCCGTTCCCGGTAGTGCGTCTGACTGAAAGCTTTTTGCCCGAACTCCCACTCAGCTGCCTAATTAGCTGCAATGGTCCGATACTTTTGATGTTTCTTTAAGGATGAGGTACATTACAGGGGAGCCGCCAAAGCAGCACTTTGGGGGAACATGGCTGAATGGTGATAAATATTACAGACAATTAACGGCGACTGGAATGGATCAGGCCAGGGGACTGTGCTGAAGGGCAGCACAGAGTGACCAAGAGATGGAAACCTCAATGTGTGCCCTAGTGGACACTCACCTTTATTTACCGAACATGGGTTCCCGTTTGGGGCTTAAACATTGTCAGGCAGTCTGCATTGAGGTAAGTGCTCTCCCGAGTAACTCAGCAGGAACACCCATTAAAACATACACCCCTCATGGCCGCATGCAAGCCATCTCACAGTCTCAGACTACGCGTCCCTGTAGGCGGGAGACTTGACGAGCTGATCTCCGATGTCACACTCACAGGTTTTGCAGCCAACCTCATCGGAGCCTCCGTCGGCACAGTCGTCGAAGAGGTCACACTGCAGCTCAGCGGGGATGCAGCGGCGCCCTCCACAGGCAAACTCAGCCTTCCCACAAGGCCGGGGCCTGGCCGGCATGCTGCCTATATGCGGCAGAAGCACAGCGAAAGGCGCGGTTAAACACAGGGCCCCCCATCGCTGTCAGACCGCCGCCATCCGCCCCTGCGAGGCTCGTGATGGATGGCACCGATTGATCGGAGTATGTCGGGCTGGCAAATTTGTAATGTGACATGACAGCACAAAGTGGGCCAAAACCTGGGTGTGTTTCAGCAAGATGGAGAGTTTATATGTGTTCAAAGGCACCCCCCCCACGTGTGAGTAGAATAAAAGCAGAGAGTACGCGCTGAATAAACATGCAAATGCATCTGGCAGATTCAAAGTCACTTTTAAATGTGAATGACAATAAAGCCAGGAGTGTGCTACAGGAATAACTCTCTCTCTCTCACTGGATGTCCCTGTTGAAGGCGTCCTGATAGTGTGTGCGGAGCAGGAGCACAAGTAAGTAAATACAGAGCAGCTCACAGCAGAAGAGCCCAAAGAAGCTTGTTTTTCAAACTGGTTACAAATGCCTGCTTCTTGTTTGGTGAGGGACAGCTGTTTGGTGAATGAAGATTATGTGGGACGAATCTAATTAAACGTGTACCAGCTGATAAGGCCCAGCTAAGAGCAAAGCACTCCAAGATTCTAGAATGCTCTAGAAGGCACTCACTGAGCTGCTTGCCACACTCCTCCTCGTCTGAGTTGTCCCCGCAATCGTCAACCCCATTGCACAGCTGCTCCGTGTGGAGGCACACGCGTTCATTCCTGCAACGGTGAGGCCTCGACGGTGGGCAGGGGAACCTGGCTGAGGGTGCGAGAGTGGAGGACAGCCACGTCAGGGTTAACCAGGGCTAACCATAACCCAAGCCAGGTACAAGTGGCTCTTACTCCGTCATCCTGAGCGTATCGGAATAACATCAAGCTCACAGAGACGCACCTAGCTGACTGAGCTTTATCAACTTCTGAAAATTGCAAAAATGTTCTTCCTGTATTGTAATTTAATTGTACTGTATTGCTTTGTAACAGAAAAACTGTGCTAAGGGAATTTTAAATACATTCAGAAATTTTTGTATATTAATGACTCAGCAGGCAGCACCTGCAGTGCATCCATTTAAGAGGAGTGCTGGGCAGTAAGGACACTGTCCGAATCACTGGGGTGAAACACGGCCTTTACAAAAGTATGACTACAACAGGAAGCAGTTTTGCACTTGCCAATCAGACAGGAGCAGACAGTTTGCCCTGTGACTAAAGTCTTTGACTCCCTGAAAGCTTTTAATGACCTTTACAGGGGATGGTGCCTCAAGAAGAGGTTTCCTGACATTTGTGAGAATTGCTGAGGGTCACATGACATGTTCTCAATGTTTGATTTTTATCTGAAACCCATAATTACGGGAAAAGGGTGGTTAAGTCAGTAAGCAGACACGACAGAAATATAAAATAAAAACACCACATCAATGTTTTCTTCAATTACATCTGAGCAAGACATGAATTATGTTACATATGTTAATCTGTTCCTGTGACGCTGCAGCGGTGGGCAGATGGATGTATGTGAACATGAACATCAGTCACTCTCGTGTTTTATTTTAAGTCCCCAAAGAGCCTTTGTAGTCATAGTGATGATTGTCATGTAGATGAGGCGGACTCATACGGACTCATACCGCACAGATTGGGGTCCTCATCAGAGTTGTCCCCGCAATCGTCCTCGCCATCACACAACCACATGTGTAGCTTGCACAGCGTGTTGTTGCAGATGAACTCGTCGGAGCGGCAGGACAGCGCGCCTGAAAAAAGGACGTGTCAAACCAAAACAGAGTCACTTGCTTTGCCCGGCTGTTTCATGCACAGCTGAGGGAACAGGGTCTACATCTCATCCAGCACAGGCAGGTGAAGAACATCATGCATTACACAGACAGTCACAGAGAGAGATAGACAGACACAGACATACACACACGCACAGCCCATGTATTCATATCTTTATGGGTACATTTCTATGGACATAACCCTAAACCCAACTCTGACAATCTTAACCCCTACCCAGTCCTAACATTAATCATAAGTAATGGGGAAAAATGGTCTTTTGGCATTTTTAGTTTTTTGATGGCATTCATAGAGTTTAATATAACTGGGGTATCCCATGTAGGCACCAAATTTTTTTTTTAAGTTGCAGGTTTTTATACCATTGTCTAATTATAAAAATGCATAGAGAAACACACACACACACACACACACATGCACACACGTATTCATATCTCTGTGGGGATCCTCCATTCATCTCTATGGGAAAAGCCGTAATCCCAGCAATGACAACCATAGCCCTGCCCAGCCCTCACCTTAACCATAAGTAACTGAACAAAATGCAAGACTTTAGGCATTTTTAGGTTTTGTGATTGCATTCACAGAATTGAGTAAAATTCAGGTTTATATTGTGGGAATCTGAAAAATGTCCCCACAAGCTAAGTAATATTTTATCACATTGTAGGGGACACACACACACATTCTCACACATAGTAATTTCATGCTGAAGAAGAGTAGCGGGCGTTGGGGGCATTTGGCCAGACTGGGTTCTGTTTCCACCGCCTGGTCCTTCCCTGTTGGTTCCTGGCCCACATCCTTTGAGTCAAATTAGCTTCACAAAAACCCGATAATAAGCAGGCAATTATGATGACCCCGTTGCCGGGGAAACATGTGGAGGAAAGGCTGGTGCCGTAACTGTGAATACAAAGCAGCTCCTTATAATTAGAATGAATTACACATGTGGGGTGGGGTGTCCAGGCAAACGAGAGGATGCAGCACCATTTACCAGACAGCAGAGAAAGGCAAATAAAAGTGGCCCCACCCCCACATGCACGGATTGGGGGGCACCCTAAAAAGAGATTGACATCATGAATGTGGTGCTCTGCCCCCATATCCACAGACAGGGTGGGGGACTGTGAGAAAGACAGTCACACAGCTGAGGGTGTCTCACATGAAAGGAAAACCAAAGGTCATTTCCCCCTAGGTTTAGTATGAACGCTGTACAACACAATTTGATTGAAGGGAAAGCGACCTGCTCCACCTTTACAACAACAATCCTGCATGAGAGACCGGATCTAGAAATATGGAAATCTGAGAGTGACGGTGGTGGCAGGGGGTGTCAGTTTCATATTAAACAGCATTTTACTAATCCTCTCCAAGGGAGACAAGGGTCTAAAAAGCCAGGGACATTTTTAAAACACACATGACAAGCATCAGACACTCCTGGTGATTTACAGAAGCTCTTTAATAAGGCCCTGCTTACCCGACGCGATGCATGATCCAGATGAGTGCTTCCTAAACCTTACCACAGGGACCCCCCCCCCCATATACACGCTTGACGGCTTTGTGTAAGGCTTCACACTCAGATCTGATGTTCTAGTGACATGATAAACAAGCAAAGTCACTTGGGACCTTGAGGATTCCCATGAGAACCACTGGTTCAGACAGCGAGAGCAGGTCACATGACACAGCAATGTGACATCACTGCTGGCTGATCGAGCTGTGGCGTCTGTTCCTGGCTAGACATGGGCACCCTACCCGGGCCGCAGTTCTCCTCGTCGCTGTGGTCCAGGCAGTCAGGCACATCATCACAGCGCCACCTCCGTGGGATGCAGTGCGCCCGGTTCTGGCACAGGAACTGGTCCTCACGGCACTCGCGGATGCAGTCCACCTGGGGGGCAAAGCATAGAGACGCTGAGAGCCACGCTGGGGACAGTGGGCCTGGCGCCTGTGTTTGATTTAATTTTAATTATACCCATCATCCCTCTGCCCAGTACTGAGCCCATCAAAGTCCCTGGAATACTTTCACTGACTGGAGCCCACTAGGACAAGGAAAAAGGTAGGAGGGTCTGCTGCTCCGCACTTTAACTCAAACAGTGCTGATCTCAGTTTAAATGAAGGAGTCTCCCTTAGAAGGAGACACTGTGGTCTTTGGTGACCCAGAGCAGATGTAAATGTAAAGCAAACGAGCCCTGCGACGGACTGGCATCCCATCCAGAGAATACCTCTGCTTTGTATGTTGTGGGCTCCAGGTCCCGATGACACTGATTAGGACTAATGGAAAGATGGTTGGATGGATGGATGGATGGATAATTAAAAGAAGTAGTTTGATGCCAAATCAAAGCAAACTCTGGACATTATCATAAAGAGCCAGTGTGACCCAGAGCGGAGATCAAGGATCCCGAAGAGCATCTTTCCCATTTTGGCTCTTTCCTGCTTTTGGCTGTGTGCAGAGCTTCAGGTAATGAAGTAGCCCAATGTCACCACAGCTCCTTTTAGAGTCAATGTTCTACCATAGGAGAATGGCTGTGTTTGTTCTCAGATGTGGCCTCTCCTCAGTGTGCCTATTCACTGCTTCCCCTTCATTCGTTTCTCATTCCCCTTTGGCTCTCCATCATTTTCGCATACTATTTTTGTCTTTCGTTGTGCAAATGAAAAAAGAAAAACATTCCTGATGTTAATCAGGAATGAGAACGCACCAGGAAACAATTTGAGAAAGAGAAAAAACCAGGAAGCAAATTGGGAATGAGATCTCGTCATTCTAAATTGAGAACTAGCCAGGAAGTGAAACGAGAATGAAAGTGAGGCAGGAAGTGAATCAGGAATGAAAACTTTCCAGGTAGGGAACTGGGAATGAGAACTAGCAAGGAAGTGAATTAGGACTGTGGTAGGAAGCGAATCAGGAAAGGGACTGAGCCTGGAAGTCAATTAGGAATGGGAATGAGCCAGGAAGCCAATCGGGATTGGGATTGAGCATGAAGCCAGTTGGGAATGGGATCGAGCCAGGAAGCCAGTTGTGAATGGGAACAAGCCAGAAAGCCAATGGGGATTAGATCGAGCCAGGAAGCCAGTTTGGAATGGGAACAAGCCAGGAAGCCAATCGGGATTAGATCGAGCCAGGAAGCCAGTAGGGAATGGGAACAAGCTAGGAAGCCAATCAGGAATGGGATCGAGCCAGGAAGCCAGTTGGGAATGGGAACAAGCCAGGAAGCCAATCGGGAATGAGATCGAGCCAGGAAGCCAGGAGGGAATGGAAACAAGCCCGGAAGCCAATCGGGAATGGGATCGAGCCAGGAAGCCAGTTGGGAATGGGAACAAGTCAGGAAGCCAATCGGGAATGAGATCGAGCCAGGAAGCCAGGAGGGAATGGAAACAAGCCCGGAAGCCAATCGGGAATGGGATCGAGCCAGGAAGCCAATCGGGATTGGGAACGTGTCAGGAAGCCAATGGGGAATGAGAACATGGTAGGAAACCAAACGAGAATCTCACAGATGACATTTAACAAACGATGAATGTTAAGGTGATAAGAATACAGCACAGAAACCATTTATAAAGTCATAAACAAGACCATTTTACTGGGTAATTGTGAAGCAGTAGCTCTACATTAATTTAATGTGGAAAGTTTGTTTTCACGCTCCCAAGGCATGCTCTGTAATTACAGCGATGGTCATCAATGCCTAATTGAGCCAAACAGTAAAACTCATTTTCTGATGTTAATAAATTGTGCTCATCCTGTCCCTAATTGTGGCACCAAACGGTTCTATGAGTTCAATAAGCCTGGAGTGAGGGGGCTGGGGGGTTTGGGGGCGGAGTGGGGCAGACCTCGTCAGAGCCATCAGCGCAGTCGTCGTGTCCATCGCATCGCAAGCTGACTGACACGCAGCCTCCACTGACACAGCTGTACTCATTCAGCGAGCAGGAGGGGGCATCTAGGGAAGGTAAGAGAAACACAAACATAGGTCAAAGGTCAGGCTCCTCCTCCTTACAGTCTCATCCCATTCCAGGTCTTGGTGTTTCAGTGAAGCAAGTTTACGGACACTGGGACACCAAGGCTCTTCCTGGGACTAGCACGGAAACCCATCTAGACATGTGTCCAAATTTCCATACACCCTTTTCCCTGTGGTGGAAGTCTCAGTGTGTCTCCGTCAAACAGCCAGCCGTGATGAGGCCAGCGTATCTCCGAGGCACCACCCGGCTACGGTGTGAGACCAGAGTATCACCAAAGCCACAGCAAGTTACAGTGTGAGGCCGATGTATCTCTGAGGCCCCAGTCGGCTACAGGGTGAGGTCACTGTATTTCCAAGGTCCTAGCCAGCTACATTGTGAGATCAGCATATCTCCAAGGCCCCAGCCAGCAACGGCGTAAGGTCAGTGTATCTCCAAGTCTCCAGCCAGCAATGGCATGAGGTCAGTGTATCTCTGGGGTCCCAGACAGCTACAGTGTGAGGCCAGCATATCTCTGAGATCCCATCCAGTTATGGTGTGAGGCCAATCTGGAGGATTCAGGCTCCGCAGGATTTTGCCAAAGCATACCGGCCTTGTAAGCTTCACGTCTCTGACCGCGTGGCAGTCTCCTCTCTACATACCCGGTTCCATGGCTACATTGTGGCAATGGCGGCGGTCAGTGACATCATGTACAGGGGCTTCTGTCAGTTAACACATATGCACTTTGTGAACAATTGCTGAGCATGCATCTTGCTTCAGCTGAAAATAATTCTGTTTCCAAGCATAAGCCTGAGGATGTTTTTTTTTAGGACAGCAGAAACACATGTCCGACACAGAGATCAGCTAGGTGCCTGAAGCCTTCGAGCTCGCTGCTGTTTGTAGATCCACACCCTGCTGCCAAGGATCTTTTTCTGATCGGCTGACCATGGGCCAGCACCGGAGAGCATCTTCAGACAGGCATTCAAACTCGGGAACTTTCTGCAGAAGGGCCATTTGGCAGTTTTGCTGGCTGGAACCCTCATTAATGAGCTGGTCATGGTCCTGATTTGATTTATGGAGATTTTTTCCATTCCATTAAGGGCAGCATGTGAGAGAAGTGCATCCTTTGGCACTTAAGCTTTTAACCAAACCTTCCTGCCTTAATTAGAATAACTCACTGTCTTCGGGAACTTTCAGTTTAGTGTGGAGAGAGACAGAGACAGAGCCAAAATTCTGTACATAAACTCAGATCCTGTTTAGAGGGAGAGGCGGCCTGTTTCCCAACCAAAGGAATTTTTATGTGATACTTTAGTAGTGTGGAAAAGACTACGGAGTTATATTCATTACTCTGATATTTGACTGTAAGATTAGCCTGAGCATACAGCTGTAACAACAATCCAATTTGCTCGGAATGGCCGATTACAGACATTAAAATAAAGTTATTGGACTGAACAGCCATCATTAAGATGGCAGGTGAGGTGTCAGCTTCATCTCACAGGACAGTACAGCATGTTTTACAAACAGGATTAATGACATGAAAGCTTTGTTATAAAAAAACCCCATAAGCATTAATAATGAGGCATTAGGATAGAAAGAGCATGGTTTTTAATGACGGGCAGGTTATGGGTTTGCTAGGGCCATGTGGACCAGTTGTTTGAGGTAAGCCATGTGACACAGTCCCCCCCCCCCAAAAAAATACACATATTTCTCACCCCAACCCCAAAACATGCACATCCATGCCAAATGAGATGGTAGAGGACAACCCTGTGCTTAAAAGTCAGCAATCTGCATTGTTCCACAATATTGTGTGACACTGGGTCCCATGCTGTGAACTATATTTACACCACTGGTTACAAGCTAGCCTGGGGGGGACCCGGGGCAGGCGGCCTTACCGAGGCCCGGGCAGTCGGCCTCATCCTCGCCAGTCTTGCAGTCCTCCTGACCGTCACAGAGCCACTTGAGGGAGATGCACAGGTTGTTCAGGCACTGGAACTGGTCTGCAGAACAGCGGGTCTCGCAGTCCTTCTGCAGACGGACCAGTGGGGCGCAGGGGGTATCAGGGTCACATTGACAGGTAGACCGGCGGTTAGGCTCAGGAACTTGGGTCAGTTACTGTGAGAGTAATAAGCAAGTGGCCCTTTTTAAAGAGCCACATTTCAGAGTCTGCTATTGACCCCCAGTGCCATTCTCTCCTGTTAATTTACTCCATGATCACGACGAATGGTGGGGAAAATGCTTGTCTGTCTTGGTCTCCCATTGGCAGGCCCACAAAACAGCCTTCATGGGGGCTGGGGGACAGTGAGGGAGACTGCCGCCTCCACTGAGCAATGACACAGGAAGCTGTCACGGCATCACAGCCACAGAGAGATTACTCACAGCAGAATCAGAGAGAGCACACAGACCAGAGAAGCTGCAAGGTCTTTAAGGAGCATTCTGGAGCGTTGCCTGCCTATTAGGTATCATATTACACACAGGCGCGTCGGCCTTCTCAGGACAGAGAGAGATTTACTCACTCCCCTTCACGCTTGGTTTTTAAACCTTGGGGATGAGATACTATTAGGCCATTGTGCTAAATTAAAGACTGGAAGCAATGGCGGCTGGTCCTGCCTTAGATGGACATTAAGACTATGAGTGTTTATTTCCCCACATTCAGGAAGGATGAAATGAATAGTGCCAAGTTTTTATACGAGAAAAGCAGCATCAGCGAGAGGGCCAGGGGGCTGTACGCTCACAAGCACGACATGCAAAATGGAGTTCAGGACCACGGACAGCACCCTGCCTGAGGCCTGAACAGTATGAGGTACTGAAAGCTAAAAACAAAACCTGCTCTATGTGACCTACTCCCAGTGACAGGAACACTGCTGCATTTTGTTTGGTAAACTATAACTGGTGACTGTCCATCTTTTTACTGAGTCTTGAGGAATGCTGTGCCTGCTTAATCTTTTTGTGAAATCCTGTAAAAAAGTCAAAAAATGTGGATGATTTCTAGCTGATTGGTAAGCAGGAGGCGATATTTTGGACATCAAACAGCTGATTTTGGCACCCAACTTAGGTAACAGGATTTACCGCCTGTAATGGTTTGTACTGGTCCCACACAGCGGGCTTTCCACCCATGGGGACATCTAGATGAACTCAAGACCATGATCACTCACCTCGTCGGAGCTGTCGATGCAATCGTAGTCCCCGTCACAGCGGAAGCGTGAGGAGATGCATTCTCCATTGGAGCAGACAAAGTCCTTCGAGCTGCAGGTCACTGGCTCTGCGTTGATGGGTACAGAATAGAGGGCCTGAGACTCTGCAAAATAGCGGAACATTCTGTGTGCCCGATGGCGTGCTGCGGGTCTCTAAGCGCATTACCGAACAGCACAGGCACCGGGATGGCCAGATAATCTACCACCACATACTCACTCATGTGTCTAACAGGATTGTGATCGTGCCGCATTGATAAGCCTGCCTAATTGGTTGCAGACGCCTCGGGCACCTGGCAAGAGGTGCTGTCACGGCCAAAGGAGATGTGGTGGAGTCATTCACTCCAAATGGTGGACCCTATCAGAAGATATGATAAGACTGCTAGGGTGCGGACGTGGCCTTACTCCCTTGGCTGCTGTAAGACCAGCAGGGCTTTGGTTCTACTTATTGTAATAAAACCACCAAGAAGTGAGTACGATTTTGGACCTCTTGGCTGCAGGAAAACTACCAGGAAGTGGG
Source organism: Stomatorhinus walkeri (assembly GCA_026784285.1). NCBI lineage: Eukaryota > Metazoa > Chordata > Actinopteri > Osteoglossiformes > Mormyridae > Stomatorhinus > Stomatorhinus walkeri. The sequence continues at coordinate 50,814,818 of JAODUD010000001.1, read as the reverse complement.
TGTGGTTTGGTTCTCCCTACTGTGGTAGGACCACCAAGAAGTGGGGTGGCTTTGGTTCTCCCTACTGTGATAGGACGACCAGGAAGTGGGGTGGCTTTGGTTCTCCCTACTGTGATAGGAATACCAGGAAGTGGGGTGGCTTTGGTTCTCCCTACTGTGATAGGAATACCAGGAAGTGGGCGTGGTTTTAGTTCTCCTTACTGTAATAGAACCACCAGGAAGCAGGTGTGGCTTTGGTTCTCCTTATTGTAAGAGAACCACCAGGAAGCAGGTGTGGCTTTGGTTCTCCTTATTGTAATAGAACCACCAGGAAGCAGGTGTGGCTTTGGTTCTCCTTATTGTAAGAGAACCACCAGGAAGCAGGTGTGGC
>JAODUD010000001.1:50775117-50793502 GCA_026784285.1 Stomatorhinus walkeri | reverse complement strand
CAGTCTGTGGGCACAGTGCCTCCTCTGTCCATCCACTCAGCTCTAACCCCACCCGAGCAGGCCTGCCAGTCTGTGGGTGCAGTGCTTCCTCTGTCCATCCAATCAGCATACTTCTGCCCTGTTGGCTGTGCAAACCAGCAGGTTCCAGGCCACTGCCTGTATGTTTGTATGAAAACCTGCTTCAATTAATTTGCACAAGGGTGTAATTTCTGTCAATTTTAATTCTGCAGGAAATTAGTTCAGAATTTACCAAAAATTCAGGATGGAAGGGAAAGCGTGACCAAAAAATAGACTATTCCCCCTAACACAAAACTCTATGCCACCAACTGCCACTCAGTAATTAGTATTATGAGTGAATGATTGTCCTGAGCTCACATCAGACTGGAAAGAGTCACCAAGAAAACAAAAATGGAGGCTGCCAGACAGATGCCTTATGTTTCTGTCTAAATCATGTTTAAACTGCCAGTTCAGAGAGGGAAAACTTGTAGTCCCAGAACACACCCTCAAATTACACCAGCTGCAAAGCCACCGTCAATTAAAGACCTGCATCACGTGCAGTAATTCACAGCATCCAATCCAATCAGTGCACTTACTCAGAACTCTTTTTACTCAAACCGAAACATGGAGATTCCTCACATGCAACCAGCACCCCCCACCCCAGATAGATGATAACCAGTTTGGAGAAAATCTGCTACATAAATCTGTCCCCACTAAACGGCACTTCAAGCAGACTTAAAAAGACACTGCATACAATCTGCTCATGCGAGTAACGACATGCTCTGACATTTTGCAAATGATCATTTAATGGCAGCAGCGCAGCAAAGCCGTCGGGCTGCATGACGGGTGTTCTGCCTATAAGCGGTAATTAAGAACTAGCAACACCTCTCCAAACTCCTGAAATGTGACATCTCACACAGTTCTACCTCATCAAAGCAAGAAAAAGAAAGGTAAAAGGCAAAGGAGAAAGTCACATTCAACAGGGATGCCTTCCTGCATCGATTTCAAAGATCAGCTTATCAAAAGCATGAAGGTTAAGCTGATGCAGAACGTCAACATTGAAACGCATCAAGGTAAACAATCTGACAAACATGAATTTAGCCTCTCTTCTTTGGTTTTTCCTTTGGTCCTCAGTATTATATGTTTAAGTTTGGTTTGAAAAGTCTGGTTATTGTGCCAACAGTAACTTTTTAGATGTTCTTCAGACCATGTTTAGAGAATCACCAGATGGACCCCTGGGACACCCACGAGTAAGTAATCACAGGTAGAGTTTAGGAAAATGTGCTCAAGCTTTCTGGGATTTGTGGATCCAACACAAGATAAGGATGCTGTTCCAGTCTACACGTTTGTAAAGGTTATGGTACTGAAGGGATGTACGGGGTGACCTTGAAGGCTGAACCCGGCCTCCATACTGCTTGTGTGGAGTTATACCACGTTATACCCTCTACGGTCTCCCTGGATGGGAGGCCATGGATCTATGGATCCGTTATGGAAAAAAATAAGGTTTCAAATGCTAACTTATCTCAGAAAAGTATGTAAATGCATTTTGTGGTACTAAGCATTAATGGATTGTAATAAGTTTAATCGGAACATCTACTGTCCAAGAGTCACGGACTGTGTGCACATTCATTTAGGATTAGCCCAGAAATGATGGCTCTCTGGGGACACTGGCTGAGGCAGCGATTTTGTCTTACTGTGCACTTTCCCTTCCTTTCCCGCAGTCACTCTGGAGAAGACCCGCTCGGTGACATCGCTTTTGTTACAGAAATCATTAAATAATTGAAAGGGCAGAAAATCATATTAATTTTAAAACAATCTTGCCGATGCTATGCAGCCTTACTAAATCAAAGGGAAATCCTACATTTGATGAAGCGTAATGAGTCATTATCCCCTTAAAGTAGAGATAATGATACGAGGGTACATGGGTCACTGGGCATCAATCATGTGATCACGGTGTGGCCAGTTGGGAGTCGTATCTCCTTTGTCCCACCCCCTCCTTAGGATTCCAGAGACACGGCTCCCCCAGTAAACACCCAGGGGCTGGATGCCCTGTCAGCTGCTTCATTGCACAGTGTAAGGTTACATGAACACAATCAGTTTGGATCATGCACATTTACAGTAATCTGCCCCCAAGCAGCATTAGAAATATATAATCCCTGAAATTAGAGTTAGTTTTATAAACCATGCTGGAGTGTCCGCAGATACTCACTTCATCAAACGCTCCCCTTAAAATGATAGAGGAACCCCATCATAAAGTTAAACCATCTCCCAAAGGACAAACATGTCCACTTCCCAGAAGGCTCTGAGGTGACCCTCCCTCCCGAAAGGGACCTGACCCTCCTTAAGAGCCGGGGGCACCGAGGGGGAACGCACATTAAGCCATTGGCACTTTCATACCTTGAGGTCACTCCCGTTCAAGCGCATCCTATTTATTCGCCGTCCACTGGGCTTGCTGGAGTCGATCCAGTATATGAACTCCTTCCTGTAGTCGAAGTCGGCCGCCATGATGTTACTGAGGCCCTGTGAAGAGCATGAACGTCTGAGGCAGTGACACGCTCCGGCTGGGTATTTCCCCGTCGGTCACGTCGGCTCTGCTGAACAGCAGAGAGCGACACGCTGCACTTCAATCTCAGCCAGGTGAGGAAGCTGGGGATTTCACCACGCCAAAGAGTCACAGATGTGCCCATCATGTTGAAACCTCTCCGTAAAGCGTTTATTCTGTATTTGCATGCCACGCATTTACCCAATGACACATTATTAATAACGATTAACTATATTGATCCATTTAAGCAGTTATTTCCTAGTCATTCCTGTAGATTTCCTTGCACCCACGCTTGCTCAGTGCAACTGAATCGCTGAACGTGCCCGTGACTGCAGCATGGATTCCTCCAGTCAGGATATTTACCACTTTCATGTAAAGGTCAGGCCCTAGGCAGTTCCAGCGGAAAGAGACTGGTGTCTGACTTCCTGGTTGGCAGCCAGATTTTCTTTAGTTGGAGCAATACAGCTATGTACTGTGACAAATCTTGAAATCTTGACTTGCAATCTTGAAATCTCTGCATGAGCAACAGTCACAAAGAGATCTTCATCCCTCCTTAGACATCATGTCCCATTTTACACTTAATACCCCCAACTAGGTAATGTCGCTTTAAAAGTCTCTGAAACGTAAGCATCTCTGTCTGCGCAGAATCGACTTAAAGCAGCGGCTGCGTGCAAATGCGTTGCTGGTGATGTATGGAGCAGGCACTGAACTTTATGGCTCCAATTAGCAGCTTTTCGTTGCACGTCGGCATGTTTGCTGGCTGCGGTGATAACTGTGTTATCATGGCGATGTCACAAAGGCCATGTGATGTGGCTCTACTCATGCCAGTTAACTGACAAAAGGAAGCAGCACGAGGGGCCCCAGAAGCCAGCAGGGGCACCAAATACCCCGCCAGCCTTTTATGATTCCATTTTAGTAATATTGACTTTTTTTATAGTCAGCAGTCAGGCCACTGTAAGTCCCAAGCATCACTGTCACTATGTGTTCAAGGCCAGTAATCACGATGTGGACCGCAGGGTGAATATGAAATCTCTGATGTGTAAGATATACATCTATTAAGATCTCAGTCTATTGACTGATTACTCACCACAACGAATGCAAAGACAATATAGATAAGCATCGTCACACTTGAGTAATCATGAATTAATTACTATTCTAACGGACTGGCAGATTCCACACATTGTAAAGCTGACAGATTTCCCTAGGCTACTGATTTGTCTTCATTTATGGTGAGTTAACCCAAGTAGCGCAGTTTATCAGACATAAGACTGACAGTGAGAAGACACTACACTCCTTCACGTTTATCCAGTAAGCAATTTCTGAAATAGATGGCATTTTAAGAAAGTGTTCAGCTTCAGTGTCCATGGAAGCCTGTCATGCTGAGAGCGTTTGATGAGTGGTTTTCGGTCCCTGTGTCACTCGCAGAAGCAGAGGGAGGTCATTTCAAACTTCACATGAGCAACTGATAACATTATATGTCCTCACTGTCCTCTTATCGACCTAAATGGCATTGAGACCCGATGCTGCCGAGGTGACGATGTTATAACATACATGTGTCATGTTCGTCAGACCCCAGCCGTCGTACCTGCTTCAGTAGTGTGTAGTTGGAGCCGGTGATGCTCATCTTCCGGATCTCGTGGTGGTCAGCCAGGATGAGAAATGGCTCCTCACCTGTGAAGGAACATGAACAAAAAAACCACACTGACAGGTCTCTGTATGAAACACGGCTTCAGCCTCTAGAGGTCTGACCTTACAGGTGTTTCAGTGGAAAAGGCTAAAGGGTCTTTTAAATTGAGCTGAACCCAGTCCAGGCGTTACCCATAATCCGTGCTCCCACAAGTCCCCGACCCTGAGAAGCATCCCTCACAAAGCAGCAAGCAGCTTTTCCTACAGAAATCTGTCTCGTGGTAACTGTTGTCAGCTGCACCCCAGGCCTGTCCCCAAAAAATAAAAAGTCACAGCCAGCGCTCCGCTCACAGGCCTAAGATAATTACCCAGCAGCTCCAATTAGAAACCAAGCAGCATGAAGGTATGGGGGGGGGGGGGGATGCATGGTGGGAAAACCTGAAAGGGACCTGCAGCTGTCCGGACTGTGCGCCGACACCCTGTAGCCATCCACGCAGGAACACCGGTATGAGCCGTAGGTGTTGACGCAGGACTGACTGCACGGGAGCGAGGAGGAGCACTCATCCACATCCACACAGGTCCTGCCGTCCTCCTTCAGCTGGAAGCCTGGCCAGCATTTGCACTAGATGCACAAGAATGAAGACAAGCTGAGTTCCCCAGTGGGAAGCTTGGAAGATGCATTTCACCGTTACAAATCAAGCCTGCCGCTGCATGTTTGCCTGCAATATTTAGTATAATCACAGAAGATGATCACAGAAGAGAGCTCAACGTAAGATTTGTGTTTCTAGCTACGGGCAGCAGAATGAATTAAGCAAATCAGAATCAATTCAGACGAATCATAAAATCCCCGCAAAAAGTGACATTGTGGTGGGTTCAGCCTTCAAGATCAATTACATCCCTTCAGAACCATAACCTTTACAAAAGTGACCCAGCAGTCCTCTCTGCTAAGCATTCTTGATCATAAGCCCCCGATTATATTACATAATGCATTTTGTTAGCAGCACAGGACTACAAAAGTAAGAGAATGGGGATTGGTGATTGTTTCTGCGGAGAGTTGGAAAGGATGACCATGCTGCGGGTACACTGGAAGCTATTCTAACATGGTCTATATTCACTCATAACACTTTCATTGACAGCATTATCCCCAAATCGTCCATCTTCCAGCTTCATTCTCACCTTGCAGTCCGGACTTCCCAGAATGTAAACTTTTAACCATTGACCTTTAACCCTTAACCCAACACCTGGATGCTCACATCGCTCTGGGAACAGCTTATTCATTTCTTAACTCAATATCTCCCAAGGCCATTGGCTCATCACCCTCCCTCACAGCACAGAGACCAGGGCCCAGGTTCCCTGCAATCCCGGGAATGCCCCGCCTCCTCTGCACATGCCCCATCAGTCTCCTAGGTCCCTTGCTGTCCCAGAAATAAAGATGCATTGCCGTCTTTAACACCATGACCCAGCACACTTGCTCAGGCTTGATTAATATTTTTTTTTTCTTCTGAGCCCCTGTCACTGGGGAGGAGAAGTGGTAAGCAAAGGCAGATATACACCTCGGACGCAAGAGTGAACTAATTACAGCTGTGAATAAACTCCATAAATGCACCTTCTGTAAGGAAAGCAGGGCTCAGATGTTCAGTGGCGCCAGAATGTTGTCAGTGTCAGGGTCAGTGCCCGTCTAACCCTGCCCTTCATGTCTCCTCCCTGATTGGTCAGGAGGTGTTGCTGGCTGCCCACTCCTCCTCGTTGATTCTGCTCATTCAACCCCAGTGTGTCCTTTCCTCAAATTTTTGCATGGCTCAACAGGTTGTGCGTGTGACCCTTTGGTTCAAGGCCAGCCTCCTCTGTTTATTTAGTATCAAACTTTTTTTCCCCAGTGTTTCTTTTCTATAAGTTTTCTTGTCCCACATTTGTGGCTTGTGTTCCGTTTTGGTTTTTGCTTTCTGCCTTTTGTGGTTATATATTACTTGTCTTTGTCTTCCCTACTGTTATATTCTGATTCATAGTTTACCTGTTAGTGTCTTGGTTCCATGATTAAGTTAATTATATCTGTCTATTACCCAGCACCTCATTATTGGTTGTTCTACCTAATTGCTCGCTGTCCTGTGTCTGCTGTGATTAGTTTATTGTTTCATTGTTCATTCCTACTTCTTTGTTATCTGGTTCAGTTTTGTGTATTTAAGTACCTGCCTTTGTCCTGCTCCACTGTGAATGTTACTGTGTGTTTGGTCCTGGTTCTATGGCTGTTGTCAATTCCCTGTGTTTTCGTGTAAGTTCTTAGTTTGTTTTATTTCATGGTTTTAGCTAATTAAGTCTATTTCCCTGTTTGTTTTCTGACCCTTCAGGGTCCATTTGGGTTTGTAGTTTCACCCTGAGTGTTAGATCTCCTAAGTAACCCCTTTTTGTCTTGGAGCTGCTAGTGAATCATCACCTCTGTCCATACTGCGCCATGCCTGAATCCAAAAGAGTGAGAGCGAGGCCAACAGCGGGTGCAGACCTTGTATCCGACAGGAAGGTCCTGGCAGTCCTGCGTGCAGCCGCTGACGCGACGGTTCAGGCACTCGTTGACGTGGCAGCCGTGTTCGTCTGAGTGGTCACCACAGTCGTCACGGCCGTCACAGAGCCCCGCTGCAGGAACGCAGCGGCCATTGGCACACATGAAGAAGGAGCCGTTGCACAGGCTCTCTGGGAAGGGAGGGCGGTGGATTTGAGTCAGTGACGGACGCAGGAAGGACAGGCCCGCGGGGAAATTAACAACCTGGAAAATCACAGCCTTCTGATATAGGCGCAAAGAGGAAACACACCAAAGGAAGACTAATGAAATCAGCAGATTAAAAGCTGAATTATTGATCTGGGAGCCTGCAGTGACAGGGAGAGGCCCGAGGCCTGTGGTCAGGCTACTCCAGAACCCATAACTGGCGACTCAGTACCCAGGCACAACTGTAACTCTGCAGGCTCTGTGACTCTAAAACACCTCAGTTGTATGAATGACCTGCCACATTTTTCGGCTTGCTGTTGGTGTTCAGCTGGATCTTCCCCAAACAGTCTTGGCCAATTTGGCCTTTTTTTTCTAAACAGAACAGAGAATTTGCTGCCATTTCTGACATAAATGGAGGGGATGGGGCCCCTGGTTTCACAGTCTTCAAAATGTAATAACGTGGAGAGACATGAAGTCTGAAGCACTGTTGGGAGATGAACCAAAACAAATAACGCAGAGCACTGTCAGCGTCTCCCCACCGTGAGCGTAGCTCATACTCCCATCCCTCCAATTCCCTCCCCACCCATGCAAGTTCTTGCCTGCAGCTGAGCACTTCGGATTCAGTGGCAGTTCATCGGAGCCATCCAGACAATCAGGGGCACCGTCGCACTCCCACTGTGCACTGGGCAGGCATCGTCCGTCTGCGCAGCGGAATCCAGCATCATCGCAGGCTCGGTACTCTGCACATGACACAGACACAAGGGTCATCAGCCAATGTAATCTGACCTAAATATAGTGTCAGGAATCCTTGAGGTTATGGTACCAGTCATGTGATCTAAGGTTTGGAGGAAAAGCGGACTCCGTTGCTGGACCTCTTAAATATTACATCAGGTTTGAATTTAGGCTCAGTCAGGCTTCTATAAACCGTGTCTCTCCTGAAATGGACATCAACGTGGTGCATGGGACTGGATTTATTTGGATTTTTGTTTCGTATCAGTGTAAACGGAATCATTGAGAAGTGACACACAGCCTTGTTTTCCCTCCAGTAGAAGGCTGAGTCATGTGACCAAGTCTGAGAAGCACAGCAGTATGGCCCTGACAGTACGTTCGAGCACCATATGGATCAGCGAACACACTCTGCAAAGAGGTACAGCATCACATCGTCACCCTCAGGCAGGTATTGGGCAGGCTGGTGATGACCACATGACTGGTGGGCGGCAGCAACTTGCCACATTCCGGCGACTCATCGGAGCCATCGCCACAGTCGTTGTCACGATCACACACGAATTGCTTGGGAACACAGAGCTGGTTGCGGCACAGGAAGGTGCTGTCATCACACGTGATGTTGGGCGCTGCAGAGGAAAGAGGCAAAATGGGGCGCAGTTCAACTGCGGGGTTGAGCGGCTCACTACTGGGCTACAGACCCGTGCATGCTGGGTAGGTGCTACTACCTCCTTCCTGTCTGTCAGTCGTGTAATCATTGGTCGGAAGTTAAATGTTATTTAAAACTCTTTTAAGAGTAATAAAGACGTGCCTGTGCTAACTGCGACCCCAGATTAAAGCTTTCGCATAACATATTATTAATGTCCGTGGCATGGAGGAATACTTTATTGAATCATTTTTTTTTTTTTATTAAATAAGAACTAAAAAGTATAAAAGAACTTAGTTAATAGTTAAGCTGAAAGTAAGAGCAATTGTGAGTGTGTATGACAAGCAGGATTCCTTTGCATGTCTGAGTGTGTGTGTGTGTGCACACGTGTCTTTACCACAGCCAGCAGCTGCCAGTTCGTCACTGCCGTCGGGACAATCTCTCTCGCCGTCACAGAGCCAACGCTGGGGCACGCAGGCGTGTGACCCGGGGCAGCTGAACAGGCCTGGGGCACAGGTTACAGAGCCTGGGGGGGGGAAGGCACGAGGGGATTAGTACTCAGAGAGCTTCACTGCTCTTGGGGAACGTCGGGAGGGTGAGGTATGAGGTAAGTACAGGATTCTACCCAAGAGCCCCGGCCGCTCCAAAATCAACATTTTAGGACTGAAGATATAACCCTGTCGACTCCTATAGCTCCCAGGAGACACTGGATTATGCTAGACGTATTTGTCTTTCCAAACGACCCGGTTCCCTTCAGCAAAATCCAATTATTCCCGAAATCACCTCCGTGAAGTGGCATCTGACACAAGCCCAAAAGATCAGCCCTTTCCGGCTTAATTCTGGGCAACAGTGTGGCGCTGAATGCGGTCTCTGCATCGTAATGCCACCGAGACCCTATGCTACTCCCCCTTAATTTGTTTACGTGGTTGAAACTCCATCGAAACAAATAGCACATGAAAGATAGCCTGAACTTCGAAGAAAACGCAGTGTTTTCACTTTCACGTTTAATTTGTTTAATTAGTTCAATTCCCTCGAACAAAATGATCAAAAAGGCGCACTACAGGTCTGACGCCGAACCGTTTAATTAATTTTCAAACAATCTGCAGAAATTCATTCTCGGGTGTCAGCGGGCCCGACTCCCCGGCATCGCCGGGATATTAATTTGCATCCCTCTCAGCTGGGAGGTGGGACTCACCGCACACCTCCTCACTCTCGTCCAGCCCCTCGCCGCAGTCGTCCTCGCCGTCACACAGCCACTGCTTGGCGATGCACTTGTTCTTGGAGCAGGCAAATTGGTTCCATAGGCAGGAGGAGTCTGAGAATGAACGGGAGCAGGATCAGGGAGCACGGGGATGCAGAGATTGCTCGGAGCTGCCCCCAGATCCTTCCAATCATGTGACTTACGTTTGTGGTTTTTACTACAACACAGCATGCAAACAGACCTGACAAAGAACCTAAACTCAAGCCGCGGGCCGCAAGGGTGGAATCTGGGATGTGTGTACACACTGCTATGTGTGAATCTCGCCATTTATGTGTGTGTTTCACTTCCCCTCTGGGACCAGCAGCACCATGACCCACACATGCCGTTTGAAGGCTCCAAGAGAATCCGTCCGACCCTTTTACTAAAGCGTGCTCCCACCTTAAAGCAGACAGGCATTCAGTGAGCATGACACTTCAAAGCTAGTGCAGTAGTACATTCATACATATTCAGGTGTGGTAAACAACCCCATCCCCCCCTCCGCACATGATCCACACACTGATTTTGGGACTGGAGGGGCTCGAGCTTATCTTGCTATGTCAAACCAATGACAGGGACCCCAGAAAACAAAGCACCCTGCTTCCCACCCTGAGCCCAAGACTCACCAAATGCTTCCTGCACTTAAGCATCCCCTCCAACAGCCCTGGGAGGGTCCTTTGCCAAATAAAAAAGCCTTTTGCGTCAGAGGGCGCCACCAAGGGGTGCGTTTTGTGTACTGTGCTGTCATCCAAGACGGCTAAGTCCTTCAGATAGCACTGATCCGCAACAGACAGAAGTGGCTGGTCAATAAATACATTATGATGGCAAGACCCAGAGGGAACGTCTGGCCTCCTGGATCATACAGAGTAGAGTCAGCTGACAGCTGCTGCTCATTTCCTGTGCGGCCTGCCTTAACCATCGTGAGCCTGAACGATACAAGTCATTTTACATTATTTACCCAGGTAATACAGCAAACACAAGCAGACCACATAATCATCGCTGACATTGCCTTACTGTAACAGAAAAGGGCAGCCATATCTCTACAGATCATTCAATCTTGCTCCATTTATACTGCTATTTTCCAGCATCAGGACTCTGTTTTATATGATAATTCACTTTACAGGGGAAACACCATAAATGTCCCCTGTAAGGAGGAAAGGCCACCTTATGAAAACCTACAGAAGAAGCAGGCCTAGCTCTGGATTGTAACTAGACACAGGCATTAAAACGTGAAAAGGCTGGTTTTATGATTATTTCCACATTCCTGCTACTGCTGCACATCCATAACCATGTGTCTGTGCTGCTGTGGAGTGCAAGGAAACATTTATATTCACTACTTTTTATCTGGAAATAAACCTGGAATTCATTCCAATTTAGGACAAAATGGTTTTTCATCAAAGCACAGGTACATTATAACCATGAATCACAGCTGATGTTTTGTTAGCTTGTGGGAGTTTTACTTGCGCAAAAGTTTTCTGAGACCAGAAAGAAAAATGACTGGTTCCAAGAGATAACCAATCAGATTGTAGAGGAGGTGGGCCCAAGCAACTAGAGGAGGCAGGACCGAGAGATCTGGTCAGTAAATGTCAGGACAGTATGCTTCCCTTGCAGGAACTTGGTGTAATGTTGGGGTAGTGCAGGTATACCACACATATTCGGCATTAACACAAAAGCCTGGAAAGCTTTTACATTAAATTTTAGTTAATTAGCAACACCTTTTAAGCAACATACATTTTTTGAGAGAGAAAGTCAAACTGGGGGTTAAAGGCCTTGCTCAGGAGCCCAACAGTGAAATCACTCTACTGACTCCGGGATTTAAACCCACAACCTTCCAATCACAGGCACAGCATCTTAAACCACTGAGCCAGACACCATGTTTACTGATTTAGCTGTAACTTCATGTGAGGACAAAAGCAGTAAACTGCTAGATACAAAAATCTGACATCGCAAGCCTGGTCCATTCCTGAAACTGCATACCTGACTCCAATTGATGACTCACTGAAGCAGTGAACACCTGAATCAGCTGGGCTGTTGCTATGACAGGATAGAGCAAATATGCAGACGATCCAGGGGCTGCTGGTCTAATTGGGAGATGGAGTGTTTTTTTTTCTGAAGGAAAACGAATGAATGGAGGTGTAATTTTGCCGTCAAAGTGTGCAGCAAGCTGAGGCCCTTAGGAACGACAGTAATCATTCCAGAAGCTACCGGCACGTGGGCTTTCTCGGGCTTTTATTTCCGTGAAGGACAGTGCTGGAAAGCCTTTCAGGTACAATTTCAGGTCCCTGCCATTATTTTCCACTTGGAAATAAGCCAATGATCATAAGAGCCCAAGGCAAAACTTACAATAAGGTCCCCAAGCCATTGTGTCTCTAAAAGAGGATAAATGCATGCTGTAATTAGAAGCTGAAAATGGGAAATAAAGGGACAATTTCACCCCCGATTGGTATGCTGAGGAAACAGAAGGACAAGACAGAATGTTCAGGGTGCACCTGAACAGAAGGATGAGGCAGAAATGTTCAGGGTACACTTGGACAAAAGGATGCAACGGAAATGTTCAGGGGGAGCCTGAACAGAAGGATGAGACAGAAACGTTCTGGAGATACAGATAGAGCAGGTAACCACCCTGAAGGTGTGAGGTGACAGCCACACAGCACACTGATATACCCAGGGGCTAATGCTCTGGGGTCCAACCTTAATTAAAAAATACATACTAATTGGTGCAAACCGTAAAGGCTTGTACTGAGAAAAGAACTTCAGTGTAAAAGAAAAAAAAGAGAAATCAGAAATCATTCACAATAATATGTCTGTTGGAGACCTAAGGTCAGTGCTGACAGAGCGAGATTAATATTCCTATCTATTTTAATTGATGCACAAGGACCTCATCTTTCAAGCCAGACAATTGTGCTAAGCAACAGCATTCCGTTAAAAGCAATCCAGAATAATTGCCTTTGAGCCCTTCGCTATAATTTGATTTTCATGAAAAAAATAAAGTGAGTTTTTTACTTTGCTGTACTAATGAATTAATGAAATGTGTCATCTACGCATCAAGCCAAGAATCATGTTTGAGTAACTTCACAATGAACCACAGCAAACTAACAGTCACGATGCGTGATGCAGATCTCCAGCAAACGCAATGACCTCTGCCGCTGCGTAATATCTCATTACGATGCACGCCAGGACTCAGTTCGACACCTCGACACAGTGGGTCATCAGCTTGACCAGGCCGTGGACTTATCATTCAAATGGGAGAGTCAGATAATCCGAAGGTTCAGCTATGTAGCCAGAGTCCAGGACGACCTTGACCATGTGCAGAGCAGCTCGATAGGACATGCCGGCATTGCACAGATAAAGACGATCGATTCCCCAGCATTGGGGCGAGAGTACAGATGCTAACAGCAGCTGTTTGCTAGTGCTAGCCAACGCTGCGCTTCTGAGCATCAGAAAGCGGGTACTCTGGTATGCCAGGCCTGCCTTTTGATGGTGACCAACAGGATGGCTTTATTCGCCCTCCTGTCCCTTCCGCAGGAAGTTGGGTTGGAGAGGAGGATGCCCGGGGTGCCGCTCACCACACTGAAACTCATCCGCTCCATCCTCACAGTCCTTCTGGCCATCGCACAGCCATACACTGGAGATGCAGTTTCCGCCCGGGCAGGCAAAATGGCCATCCTCGCAGAGGTGTCTGGTGGACGCTGTGGACACATTAAGCCAAAAAAGTGAATCCTATTTCTGCTCCCTAACCAAAAGCAGACAGGCAGTCAAAATATGGCAGCATGATTTCCCAGCAGGCAGGAGGGCTCCCCTCAGTCTTATGCATATTAATGTGCCCCACCTGCCCCTTGTTCTGAATAGGAGTTTATGCTGTTAATTCGCCACTGTGACCGGTGAAGGTGAGGTCCTCCTGCAGGACACCCAGCTGTATTAGTCCGCCGGTCGCTTTGGATAAAAACAAACACACTACAGCTGCCTGGCTGCATGCCCACGAGCCATACTCCACCAGGATCCACTTCCAGAAGCACGTGCTGTTCTAAGGACTTTAAGTGACATCTGCATTTTTATTTATTTAGCATTGAGCACTTATCTGCTTCAGCCCCTGTTTTGAATGTGCTTGGATGTCATTTCCTGTTTTACTTGGAAGCCAGACCTTCACTTTGGATCACATGATCCTAGCTCTTGTCCCACACAACGGCAACTCACCACGGCATCCCGTTTCATCAGCAAGATCCCCACAGTCGTTGGCTCCGTCGCAAACCCAGGACGGGTGGATGCAGAGGGAGGTGGAGTTACAGCTGAAAAATCCTCGCTCCTTCACTCCCAGTCGGTAGAAGTTGGAGCAGTCCGTGTTGTCTGTGGACATGTGACACAGCAGGCTGGGTTACACCACGACAGGGTGTGGTGCAGTCAAGCCACGCGGAAGGAAGCCATGGCCCTATGTGCCATTATGGATTCTTGCCAGCGCCTATCAGCACATCTGATTTAAGCAGACATTAGGGCAAATGAATCCATTTAGCCGCAATGACAGAATTACATTAGATTAACCTCTGTTTCAGCTGTCTGCGGTGCAATTCTTAATTTCTTTCGAGCTGTCGATGAATGGCAAAGCTTGCTAAGTGCTCTGGGGCAAATATGTTAGAATCGCACAACATAAAAATAAATTGGAGTGAACTGAAAGAGAATTCCAGATGAACAGCACGGAGATTATCTGGTGGAGAAGAGGAGAAGGAGAGCGAGAGTACAGTCAAGAGAGGGGGAAACTGAAAGGGCGCCAGGACAGGGGGAAATGGAGAGAGACTGGAGAAGCGACGACAGAGAGACGGAGAGAGACAGGAGAGGGGGAATTCTGTGCCGGGGATGCCAGTGACGTCTGACTCACTGCAGTTTCTTTCGTCCGAGGCATCAGCACAGTCGATCATCTGATTGCACCACGCTGTGGCAGGAATGCAGGCTCCGTCTTGACAGCGTGCTTCGGAGGACGAGCACGTTGAATCTGTAGGAGGGACAAGCAGTCAGCTGACTTCAACTCTCGAATAAGATCTCAGTGCCCATGTTTGCTCTGGGAAGAACTTGACCAAATGCCTTTAAACGCCACATGGGGATCTTTAAAAGAGCACTTTAAATAAATAAATGCATAAATCACACTAACTCTGCAGGCAAACTTATTTTCATATTCCTTCTCATTTCACTTCCTTTTAGCAATCATAATACCCAGCATTTCTTTCAAGGGAAGCTAATTAAGTTTTCACGTTAGTGATTAAGGAATCCCACTGCTGCTTAGCGGGGATTAGTGGTGTTTTTCAGGTTTCAGGAAGCTTAGGAACCTCAGATTTCTCTTTGGGCGATTCTTTGATTTCATGCAGTAGCCAGTGAAGGAAATAATATGGAAACCAGTCCAAAATGGGGACATTAAGAGAGGTTTAAATGGTCAACTTAGGCCTAAATAAAAGGCAGGATTTCTTTGAGAATATCGATCTAGAGTCTCTGGAGGTGCCCTGCGCATAAACGCGGCTAGCGTGGGAGACGGCCAGTTAATCCACGCGTATGTACTTCCAAGCATCTGTAGGGTGCCACGGTGTTGAGGAGAGAAGCCGTGCTAATCTATGCGATCAACCAGGCTCAGCCATACAGTATGTTCACAGAGCTACAAATCCCACGTCTGGGACGAGATCCTGTTCTGTGACACGCATCTGTGGCCCAAATCCACAAAGCACATCCTCATTTCCCACGACAGCATGATTCCTCTGTATATAATTCAATTCCTGCTGCCGTTATTTTTTATGATAGCAGAAGCAGGTACAGTTAAGTTAACAAACTTCTGATCTGAAGGCTGGGGCTTTACATCCTCTGGAGAGAACAACTATAGAGCAAAGCACTTATTTAATTTGGTCAAAAATAAGCTGCAGCAATAGGTAAATTTTTGTATGTTTATCAGAGTCAGCTAATTACTTAATTCATAATGAGCATAAATATTGACGAAGCCACGCTACGTCAGCAGAAAGACTGATTAGCACCAACTGTGTTTAGCATCTCATCACTACGGAGATCAGCTACGACCCCCTTAGCGTGCAAAACCAACGTGGTATTTCATCACGACAGCAAAGTGGTAATCAACGGTTACCCCCCACCCTGGACTGATGGGGGGTGCTCATATTATCTGCGTTTTCGTGATGGTGTCAGCTGGCAAGCAGTTGGTTCCAGGTCCGGTGGTACTCAGCGGCACTCACTGCTACAGGACGCCTCGTCTGAGTCGTCGCCACAGTCGTCGAGGCCGTCACAGAAGCGGCTGTTGGCCACGCAGTGCTGGTTGTAGCAGGTTCTGAAGCCTTTTCTGCAGGATCTGTTATCTGCTCCCAGCGGGGGGGGGGGGGAAGAAAGGTAAAAGAATAACATCACAGATGATGGAGATGAAGAGGGGAGCACTTCCACGGAATCATGGCGGCTGAATGCCCCATCCCGCGGCCACAAGCGAAACGAGCGTAACCTGATTTTATTAGGCAGGGTTCAGAGAGGGGGGTTGCTGGCCTGACCCTCATAGAAATCTCCCTCCATAGCCCAGAAGGTCAGTGGGGCTGATCAAGTCCTTACCGCAGTACTGCATTTTCTCATCCGACTTGTCTTTACAGTGAGCTATTCCATCACATGTGAACTGATAGTCGATGCACTCGCCGTTGCTGCATTCGAACTCTGTGTGGATGTCACAGGAAGAGTTCCTGGCTGGAAATTGGAAATGCAAAAGATTGAGATGGGTTACGGCCATGTCCAGGGCAGGCTACCCCCACCCCCCTGGTGTTGTTTATTTGTCGATTCTGGAGCCCCACTCAAACGTTTCAAAAATTAAACAGATAGCTAGTGATTATTACAGTCAGAAAACTGTAGCTGGCTAACTGAGTATCATACATAAGAAATGTGTTTCTTAATATTTAGAGTAGTGACTAACAGGGGCCTCTCAAACCTCAGTGGCCCCACGCAAATGCATGCCAGGCCTCTACCACTTCTGCTTAGGTCATGAAAACAAACCACTAGCCACCTTTCTCAGCCTGCTAAACGTGCTAATGATTAGCGGCTCCATCTGGCCTTCCCAACACTGTCATCCCCAGAGTGCTGACCGCTCGCCTTTAAAGGGATCCTCAACGCTCCATAGGATGTACTATTGAATTAAGCACAAGTGCATTGTGCCCACTGCTCCCCCTCCCCCCAAAAAAGGCAGGTTGCAAGTGAGAATTACTGTCAGTACTACTGAATACCATGAATAATTCCCCAAAATACATTTCCATAACAAAAAGTGGCAAACAGGGGTAGAATCACAATCACATTCTTTCATTGAACTTAAAGATAAATAAATACTCTGTTGGCATCCAAAACCAATAAATCTTGTGAAAAAGGTGATAAAAGAGCGAGTCGAAGGCAGATCCGAGGAAAGGGGGCTTACACACGCATCGCTTATCTTCCAGGAGCACACGCTCCCCCCGGCAGCTGCAGTTCACTGTGCCATGGGGGGTCAGCAGGCAGAGATCGTGACAGCCTCCATTCATCACCCGGCAGGGGGACGATTCACCTGCAGAAGTGGGAGTAGGAAACAGCAGCGTTAGCCTCCTGGCTAATGACGACCCTTCCCATGATCCCCAGCGATGGTCTGGCTTGTAAATTCCATTACCAGTGTGGGGTTTTGAGTCAGGCTGTAGCCTTGACCCCGTTGGCAATCCCCCAAAAGGGCATAGACCCCACGGTGATCACATGTGTATGGGGATAGAAATCACACACACACGCACATACATTTGTGAATATAACTCTCCATTAATTCTATGGGAAAAACTCAAATTGCAGCTATGACAACCTTAAGCCCTACCCAGCCCAAACCTTAACCATATGTAACCAAACAAAATACTTTTATATTTTAAGATTTTTGGCATTTTAATTCTTTTGGTTGCAATCACAGATTGTTATAAGATTGAGGTTATCCTTTTGGGGACCAGAAAAATGTCCCTACAAAGCACAAGGTTATCACAAGGTAATCTGGTCCCTACAGTGGAAAAATGACAAAAATGCAAATCACACACAAACACACACAATCAGACACATACCAACGAACACAGACAATGGCAACTCCTTGCCTTGCCGACCCACGCCTGGCTCTGACTGCGGCGTCAAACCCAGGCATCCTGGGAAACTGGGCCGCAATGGACCATTCCTTAAACTGCGTCACCTGCAGTTTTCACTGAACAGAAGCACAGACAGTGTATTCTATTCTGACACCAGCTGGTGAGGCAGACCAATGCCGGCCATCACACCAATGGGGGGGGGGGTATATCCTTTTCTCATCACAACCCACATTTATGATTATACAGCATACGAGTGGGGGCATCCGTCTTGAGCGTTTTGCACACATTGAGAACATTACGCGAGCATCGTCTGGCCGTGACAAGCACCCTTGCTAAGCCGCTGTGCTCAGTGTCCTCGCTGAGCATAGTGCTCCGGCTGTCAGGTGGCCACCTCTGTCAGTCCGTCACGCCAGCTGTACCACTCAGATAACAGGGGATGAACAGCCAGCGGCTCAGATCTGCTCATATGGCCGCCTCCTGGCTGGGATACCGAGGAGAGCTGGCGTCTCTATGCAGCGACAGGAGGTGTCCTCGTTTTCCGAAGTGTGAGGGGGTCAGACATGGGCCACCAACGTGGCACTAGGAAGTGCAGTGTTCTGCTTCCCCTTGTTCAGCTACCAGTCTCACCTGATCGCTGATAACAGGAATCCATCCATCCATTCATCTAAGTCAAGGAACTGTGGAGCCTATCCCAGGCGGCACAGGGCATGAGGCTGGGGTACACCCGGGATGGGGTACACCTGCAATAGGGTACACCCGGTATGGGGTACACCTGCAGTAGGGTACACCCGGGATGGGGTACACCTGCAGTAGGGTACACCCG
>JAODUD010000001.1:50758606-50775017 GCA_026784285.1 Stomatorhinus walkeri | reverse complement strand
AGTAGGGTACACCCGGGATGGGGTACACCTGCAGTAGGGTACACCCGGTATGGGGTACACCTGCAGTAGGGTACACCTGGCAAAGTATGATGGCATACCAGGAACTATCATAAGGGGATAATTAGCAGAAGTAAAGGGTGAGAGCGGATGGCTCATGTCTCTGGTTTTTAGTGAATGTTTGCAGTGTAACATCTGTGCTGTATTACTCAGAGATTGCAGGGTTACAGGCATTCTGTATACTGACTGACGGCAGGATGTATGCCAGGGATTCATAGCAGGGGCTCATATCTGAACCTCCATGCAATGACATGTAACAAGGGCTTCTTATGGGATATAGGGTTAAGTTATCACCAAAGTGAAGAAACTCCCCAAACCACCAGCTTCTTCAGTTTAACAACACAAATCAAGCAAGAGCAGTGGTGCAAAAAGCAGTGACCTGCCAGACTTCCAATGATCTCTACACCCAAAAAGAGCCAAAGAGAGCTGCTAAAGAGAAGAGCAAAAAGAGTGGCTAAAGACAGTGGCTAAAGACAGAGGCTAAAGAGAGAAGCTAAAGAGAGAGACTAAAGTGAGCAGCTAAAGGGAGAGTATAAAGGGAGCAGTTAAAGGGAGCAGCTAAAGGGAGCAGCTAAAGGGAGAGGCTAAAGTGAGAAGCTAAAGGGAGAGTATAAAGGGAGCTGGTAAAGGGAGCAGTTAAAGGGAGAGGCTAAAGGGAGCAGCTAAAGGGAGCAGCTAAAGGGAGAGGCTAAATGGAGCTGGTAAAGGGAGCAGCTAAAGGGAGAGGCTAAAGTGAGAGGCTAAAGGGAACAGCTAAAGTGAGAGGCTAAAGGAAGCAGCTAAAGGGAGCTGGTAAAGGGAGAGGCTAAAGGGAGAGGCTAAAGAGAACAGGAAAAGGTAGCAGCTAACTGCTGGAACGAATTGTAGTGGGAGCACCTTTCCCTACAAAGCTAATGACACACATGACTAGACCTGTAAGCACCCCTAGTGAGCCATGATTCAGTTGTCTGGGGGGAGGAAGGAGGTGTCAACAGGGCCTTGCAGGCCTGTTACACAACGGTGGTTAACACTCCCTGGGAGAGCCACGCCCATGACAGGCAGGATGATGTAAGCAGTCGCTAAGAGAAGCTGACACACGCACAGGTTTCCATTCCAGTCCAGTGGTAAGACAGACGGCTCAGTTAAAACCCTCATGCCTTCAAGCATACACACACACACACACACACACACAGTAGGGGACAGGGTATGGTCAGAACAGGCATACTCACAGCTGGCAGATTCGTTGGCCACAGCGATTATTCCCATTGGCTGCTGAGGAATGTCGGCTCGGAGCACTTTGGTGTCGCTCCCTGTGTACTTATCAGAGCGCAGCACGGCCCTCCGAACCCAATCTGACCAAAAGATGAAGTCGCCATAAATAGCCAGGCCGAAAAAGGTCCCCGGCCCTGACTTCACAATCACCTACGATTTGAATGGAGCAGAAAAGCACATACATTACGGTTGGGGCAGCCGGCCGGAGAACGTGGCGTCACTCACTGATGACAAAATCACAGGTGACCCCACCATGCCCTCACCCTGCCCCACCCCACCCCACCACAAAAGCTGCATCTTAACAGTGAGCTGAGGACTTCTTCCCATCTTTAAACAAATACAGGACTTTATCACATTACAGCATGCACAATGACACTGCACATGAGGGCTGAGGCTAGGCACATAAACAGTTTCATAGAGATCATGTGACCATTTCTCTGTGTCACATGGCATGAACTGGGGGTAACTGGGGGGCAAAAGTGACAGGGGGGCTAGGATGCCATCTACAGGCAGCTTTCACCACAGAGCCCATGTAGAAAAGGAACATGAATGGCAGGCCAATACAACAGGAGGGTTTTCACAGGGTACAATGAAACATCTGATGGGGACGTGCTAATTGCAGAGTTACGCGCCACAATGGCAAAGTTGACGCGTTGACATGCTGTAAAAGTTGCAGAAGGGGTTTGTTTCTGTCTGTTACCAAATGAAAGCTTCTGGTTGTTTATATTCATGGGGTAATTTTCTACAAATTGTAATTTATAAGTCAAAAATCTGGGCTTTTTGTAGGATGCTAGAGTCACATTTTAAACCAGGCCACATGTCTGATACACTACAGTCTGTTATTATGATTTCAACTGAGTAACTCTTATTATGCACTGACCTCCTTGCAAAACCACAAAGAGACTCATCTGTTTATCAGAGAGAGTCTGTAACAATACGAGAAAAAGAAAACAAAGAAGAAATTGCTGTTTTCCAGCAGAAAGTCTGATTTAGGGCTGCAGTTTCCATAGAGTATTTCTTCAGGTACTGTCAAGCTGGTGCTGTTGCCGTTTCGCTAGGGACAACCCACTGTGCAACGAGCAGTAGGACACAAACAGAAAAACCCCAAGCTTTTAGAGGGCACAGGACGGGAAGAGCTGCAAGGCGATGACACATTCTGGTCTCAGTGCCAGGATTTGGGCATATTACCCATAATCCCACGCTGCAGGTCTGCAGGGTTGTCAGAGCGAACGTGGCACTTAGTTTATGGTTGACCTACACAATCGTGTGTCTCTGAGGGTGACGTGTGACCTGAATTACCCCAGCGGTTACAGTGAGAACTTTGTCAGGAGTTGAACTTATTTACAGCTAGATTGTACAGGAGCAGAGCATTTAATTAAACTGAGGCAGCACCTGTAAACCGTGCTGATGTATGGACAAATAGCCCCTGGCAATCTAATCTTTTTGGACGACTAGTTTCAAGGTGCTACACTAAACCAGAGCACATTTCCTCAGCAGCCCCAAAACGGGAACCAGCATGGAGATCATTAGCATCTGAGCGACGAGCTGCATTTTATGTCAATGATGCATTCCGGGTCTCAATGGCCGTTGCTTCCTGTTCCATGATTACATGAGAGCGGCTTGCTATCAAACCGGCATAATCATCATCGTCGCGATGTGCCACGCCAGCCCAAATCATCTCCATGACACGCAGGCTAAGATGACCGCAGAGGGGAGAAGATGAAATTGCACCCTGTTTACAATCTTGTCCTTCATGATATAATGCGCCATGCAGCTGACTCAATACATATCTGCCTCTCTCCCCACCGTCTCGCCACAGCCCCCCATTACTCAGCCATTAGCTGCGGGCCCCTCACTGCTCTGCCCAGCTTCATTTTCTCATTTTAATTGGTGAAGCTGACAGGCTGGTACGTGAGGGGGCATCAGCCGACCGTGGAAGAGCACCCCCGCTGGTCAGGATGGTAATTGGGTTGGACATGGCCCTAACTCAGAGTTTCTGAATCATGGAGACATTAGCCATTAGGCAGGTGGCGGTTTTGCTGGTGGGGGGGTTGCATTAAGGGGTTACACATGGCTTTTTGCTGTGAGTACAACACGTCTGCGTACATTGTGGCTTAGTGTACTCCTTCCCAGAGGCCTGAGACTTCAGAGGGGGTAATTACAGCCTTAATTAAGCATTCCAGCAAAGGAGTTGCCACCTCTGCATAAAATATCAACGGCCGTACGGCAGCGCCAGGCCGCAGCCCTCGGCTGTGGAGCCAGCACAAAGCTATCGACTCACAGAAAAGCGGAACGGGAAGCAGCTAAGACATCCTCACGAGAGGGAATTTGTCAGTGCAGAAGCGTTTTACTCATTTTAAGAACAATATCCTGCCAATCAAATTACCCCTCAGCAATTAGCAGTGCTAAAAAACATGCAATTAACCCATGGATTAATTATAGTGTTACAGTTCACCGCGGCGCATGTTGTACGATGTTTTTCGTATTCTTTATTTTGATCTGGGATCAGGGTGGAAGGAGATGTTTTTCTGGCCATCTGTTTGGAGGTCATAGGTCAGCTATCTGTTTCTTTCATTCCTACCCTTAGGTTTGGACTTGAGCCCACGCCAGTATGCAAGAGGGGTCAAAGCGGGCCCACTCACGTGCCGCTGGGATCCATCGTACTCGCAGCGCTCTATCTTTCCCAGGCTCCCGTCAGAGAAGTAGAGCTTCTCGGCTCTGTGGTCAATGGTCAGCCCATTTGGCGTGACGATGTCCGAGCCCACGATAACCTGGATGCCACTCCCGGCCAGCATTGACCGGACGATACTGGGGTGCTGCTCATTCCAGTTGGTCCAAAACATCAGGCTGAGAAGAGGAAGAGGGACATAGCCGGTCAGATAGATTTTGGCCACATATAGGGGATTTGCAGTCCACTGAAAGAGGCTCATTCATCTTTAGAATAATGTTCATTTACACACACTCATGCAGACAGACTAAAGATATAGAGATACACAATCACCGCCAATCTAAAGTGCCAGGCAAATCCTGGGACCTGCTGTGTGCAGATTAAACACATTTTACTTATTTAGCAGATGCTATTATCCAAAGTGACATACATTTTTGAGAAAGCAGGGTCAGTCTCTGAAGCAATTGGGGATTTAGGGCCTTTCTCAGGGGTCCAAATGTCTACCAATCCTTGGTTATAAACTGGAGACCATCCAATCACGGGCACAGCATCCCAAGCCACTGAGCCACACACTGCCCTCTCATTTACATATCCTGATGCTCAGGTGGAGAACCATGCTGGAGCCTTCACTGCTCTGGAAGCTTCCACACAGCGACAAGGGAAGCTGCCAGTTGCCAAGGCAACAGAGTCAGAGAAGCAGTTTCAAAATCAGGAGACTAACAGCTCCAACCCGTTTCAGCCGGGAGCATCACGGGGTGATGGTTGGGGTGGGCTGATGGACTGCAGCTCATCTGAGCCTTTTCACGATCCCATTCATCCACGTGGTTAACAAGGAGGAGCCAGCAGAATGCGGTAGGTGGTTGTGCAAGGCCTCCGTTTAAATGAGGCACTGAGAAGGCTGGGTGAAACTCAGCCAATCAGGCGACAGAGCACAGTGGCAGTGGTGCTGCTTCAGCCACTGTCACGCACGATAGCCCTCAGCTTTTCGGGAGAGGCACACTGGCCCAATTTAACTGTCACCATAAAGGCACAAGAAGTCAGCCCAGCTTATCTGTCTGGGGGACTGGACCAGTAGAGGTCAAACCCCAGGTACTTCTGGAACCATCCTTAAAAAAGCTTTATTCCCCACAACACAAGTCTTGAACATCTGTAATTTTCACGGCTATAACTGGAACAGAATTCCACAGACGTCCCGATCCCGGTGTGTTACTGGAGGTCAGTAGGATGCAGGTTCGGGGTGCCAGGGTTCAACATGGCCTCACTCACTGAGTGTGTTTGACAGGGCAAACCATAATATAATATAAACAAGCTGCTTTAAATGTAAGTCAATGAATGGTTCCACTCCAAAGAAAAGAAGCAATTTTGGCAATACAGTGATGCTTCTAACATGCTGTTAGCCACGTGGTGCAGTGATGCATTCCACAGGCTGTCAGAAATCCACCTTTTTAATTAGATTATGTCTCACTGGCTTTCAGTAGTAATGTACTGAGCTTCAATAAAAATTCTAATATAGACAGGCGGGGTCATTTCTGGCGACTGTCCATGCTGGACAGCACTGCGCCTTCCACACTAATCCCCGGGGGAATTTGAATCGAAAATAAAGAATCTGGGGTGAGGCTCACAGAAAAAGATGAGAATCCCTGATGGGGCCCGAAGATGAGTCACCACCCTGCTTTAATTAACTGTAAACATTTCAGGTCCATTCGGGAATTTGCTGAGGGGCAAATGTGGGAGGAGCTATGCAATGGATGCGGTTCAGCCTGGATCCACAGGACTTGATGTAGATGCTAATATTACTGCAATGGTAATGTCATCGTTTTATTTCCAGGTTATCGAATGGGGGAAAAATGCCACTGCATGACAAGACTGATGTCTTAATAATATCCTATGGGTCCAGGTTCTGACTAGCCCGTTTCTCTTTCTACTGCAGTTTGCTTGTGTCTCCAAGGGGCACCTGTGCGTCAAATGAGAGGTTGCTCACGCTGCAGCTGCTAGGGGAACATGACTCTGCAAGATCTGAGGAGATGCTGCAGTGGGGGGTTGTGGTGGAACTCACTTCTGACACACATCCAGCACCAGGACATGGGGGTGATCCTCCTCAGACATGCGGACCACCACTTCCCTGGTGAAGGCACCCGGCCGGCTCTGGTCAATGGTGTGCCGGCTAATGGTGGAGGAGGTGGAGCTGGTCCAATACAGTGTGTCCCAGGGGCGGTGGTAGGCCAGGCCTTCAACAGAGCCCACATCTGGGAGAACCAGAAAACAGAGGGTGGGCAAAACCACAAGGAACTGGGATAATCACATGGAAATGGAATAACCATACAAAATTGTGATGATCAAACAAAATGACCACATGGAACTAAGATAATTACATAGAACTGGAATACCCACATGGAACTGGGATAATCACACAGAAACAGGATAATCATAAGGACCAGTGAAGAACACACAAAACCAGGATAACCCAGACAGAAACTGAAGAGCTACATGGAACTGGGATAATCATACGGAACTGGGATAGCCACACAAAACTAGGATAACCACATAGAATTGTGTAGTATTTTAAATCACTACATCAAGGAAACACTGTGCAATTGCAGATATTATCTATTAATATTAATATTAGCATGGTAGCATGAAATGATTTCATGGGCCAGCATGATTCATGGGCCAATAGCAGACAGACTTATGTGAGGTGTGACTGGGCATACAGAAAAGTGGAAGGGATTAAAGATTTTTGACTACATATGGGCTACCCACATTTTGTCATCTAACCCCTACTGTGTGGGTCAATAAAACTCATTTTAAATTATTAACATTCAATAATGGATGGAACAAAATTTCTTGATAATTCATCCTCTCAGTACCAATGTCAGAATTGAGCTGAGACTCACAAACTGGCAGCTTCAACTGATTCCTGGACACAAATGCCAGGCAGGATAACTGTCCCACAGAGTTGCGATTCCACACCTGCACAGCGTCAGGTGATTTACGAAAGGCACCCAGGTGAGATCAGATCATCGCATTCCTGTCCACCATCCATCACTGCTCACAGCCACTAATGAAGATAGATTTCAGGCCTTGAAGTGCAGGAGCTGCCCCACTTCTCCACCAGTGTGCCTCCTGGCCCAGCACCAGCCAGGCTCCCAGTCAAGCACCATGCTTAAGGAGTTAAGCGTTTCTTAGCCATTATACCCTAGAGATTGGGGAAGCCTTGCCTGCTTCTCCTAGAACAGTGCATAATGCATAAACCCTAAAAGTGTAAGCTAAGGAAATCTTTCAGGATCATCTACTAAGCTGGTTAATTTCAGGAAAAATACTCAACTGTCCAAATGAATGAAGGGACTGTAAGCTATTGGGACACCTGGAATAAAGTACTTACTACAATTTTTAATATAATTAAATAAAGAATATTACTCTAAGGCCCATCAGATTCTGTAGGCAAAATTAAAATGAGCTTAAATGGAAAAATATGGAACCTAGTAGCAATAGCAATGGTCTTGGGACAAATTTCCAGTGTATCAGATACCTTGGGAAATAGTCTGTATTATGGGTGATACCTAAAAAGGCCAAGCTCCTCTTGTCCCAGTCTGTGTCCTTTTCCCCGTTGTCCTAGTTTGTAGTGTTTTTTCTTCTCCTTGTTGGCAGCATGGCTCAGTTAGCTGAGCATGCAGTTACCTGTTAAACCCTCTTGTTGTGTGTTCAAATCCCGCCTCCTTTGTTTTTGTATTTTGTTCCCTAGTTTTTCATTTGTATGAATTTTCTAGTTCCTGTGGCTTGTGATTTGTATTTGGTTTTGGTTTCATTCTTTGTGCCTGTGCTTGTGTTTTTACCTGTCTGTAATTCCCCAGTGTAGATCCTGTTTCCTTGTTTCTGTCAGGGTCTTAGTTTTCCCATCCCAGTCCCTGAGTTAATTAGTTCCACCTGTTGCCTGTTCTTGTGCCCTTACGTGTTTCCCTGATTGCTCGTTGTCCTGCACCCTCCCCAACTGGTTAATTGTCTGTCTCACTCCTGCTTGTCATAACCCCATTCAGTTTCTATATTTAAATTCCTGCCTGAGTTTAGTTCCTAAGTGGTTGATTGTGATTGTTAGATGTTAAATGTATGTCCTGTTTACCTGCCCCATTTTTGTAATTAGTCACTGTTTATTCCACATTTACGTTTGATCTTTGTGTTGTTACGTTTGGTCCTTTGTTTTTGTTAGTGTTTCCTGGTGTTATATAATTCATTTAATAAACCCTTCTGTTTTCCCGTGAAGCTGCCAGTGGGTCATCCACCATTTCTGTCTGCAACATGCCTCAGCCTAATGCCAAATCTGTCCGAGGCCCTGACACTCCTGACTCTACTCACTAGCTGCTTTTTTAGCTTTTGAAACATGGGATCAGAAAAAAATCAAAGTGAATAACATACGTTTGTCTAGTTGTTTGTCCTGTTGGATTAATTTACTGACTTTGCTACAGCATAATAGTGGTAACTGTCAGGGGCATACAGGCACCTCATCATGACTGGCATACGTAACGAGACCCAGAAACATGCTCTGAAACACAAGTGTAGGAGAAATGCAGAACTTCTATTAAACAGAGAGAGAACAAAGAACTGAAATTGGAAAATCAGGTTGAATATCCCAATCTGCTCTACTCACAAGCAGTCTAAAATTAACCTGATCCCATTAATATATTTTTTAACGTTATCAGGTTGTGTTGTGACAATGTCACAAAACTAAGCGGTGCAAATCGATCATCATTGAAAAATGCTGTAAAGTGTAATGCTGTGTATGCACAGATGCACGGAGTACCGTACACTGTACCATGGGACCACTACTGCCACGTAAAGTTGTGTCGGAGGAGATAGGACACTCCACTAAAAGAGTTAGCTTGCTAGAGTGTAATTGCTCTTTTTGAACACTTTTTTACAGTTACTGACTCTCTATCTCATTACACTCGTAGTTTTGAGAGTACTTCACTTGGCAAAAAGAGACAAAACACAATAAAGAAATTCACAAATGATTCTAATTTATAGCATTAAATTTTGCTCATACGTTCTACAGATATCACAATAATATTATCGTGAATTCTTTTGGCTATGATAATCATGCAATCTGATATCTTAACAGTTCTAATTGTTTTTCAGCTGGATTATTTCGAGCCTTGATCTAAAAATAAAAAAATTGTTTGATCACAATTAGAAAAAAAATGTCTCAAATGTTGTCCATCAAGGGCCATGATTAGGGATCTCTGCTGCAGCTCTGTGGATACTGGATTCAGTTAATGAATTGTAATTGTACTGTGTTTTTGAAGACAGTTTTAAACCAAAAGGTTTTAACAAATAATAACATAATTTTGTATGTTTACTGTGTATACGTCATAATCTTGGGCCTACAAATAACAGCACAAATAACAGTACATCACCCTTCTCTGCGTAGAGGTTACATGCTGTTTTGTCTTTGGGGAGTGTTGAGAACATCATCAAGTGAAATAACTATACATAAAGTAAATAATGTGGCCTAATCTGCAGTTGCTTTTTGATCATAACAAATAACATTGTTTCATAAGTACAAAATGATCATCAAAGCAGAAGATGCGTCTTAAGCATCATACAAAAATTATTAACAGGTAAGTAAGTAGTCTCAAAGAGGATTCCTTTTTCTGTCTTAGTCTTGACTGTGTCTCTCATTTGGACTCGGTGATGCCTCAGTCGTGACTAAAAAGGTAGTCTTGACTACAGCTCTATGTGAAACTCAAGGTATCTCTGAGCTTGGTCTCATGTGTCTAACTGCAAACGCAAGCATCAGAACCCTGTCAGCTTGGCATGCTGGGATTACACTCCAGCAGTGAGGCCATTATTTACCATGGGGCTTAATTAGCCAGACGTGTCTGATTGACGCACTTACATTTCTTCCATTAAATGGGTGGCCGTTTTTCCCATTTCGCTTTTCTGGGAGAGACTGTCATTTGCACTGGGTGCCACTGGGTTTCCTTGCGGAGGGTCACTGAGTGATTGACAGATCCCTACATTCACAGATGATTAACTCATTTTTAACTAACAACAGGTTCCATATGTTTACACGCATTGACCATTTCCATGCAGTTAATTTGTTTACCCTGGAACATGGAATGACTCGCATGACACTCTCGGGTCTCAAACTAAATGTTTCTTTTTTTTTTACTGTTGCCATGCAGAACCGTATGCAGAACAATGAATCTTGATGGTAATTAACACATAGTTGGAGGGAAAAAAACAGATGGTAAGAATCTGATGCATTTAGAAACTGATCTGTATGACAGACAGCATTACAGTGTCAAAGGTTAAAGATGATCTTATTACATTTAGTAAAAGTGCTATATTAACATCCTTCACTGGTAGAAATAATATCACTGAATGTGGTTAACGGCTCTTCTGTACAGCGCCTCCCACAGGCAGGTTTTGGTATGTTATTTCACAGATTTTACTGTGGCCAGCATACTGGTGAAGATGATCAAGGACTCTATCAGTTAAGTGTATTATTATCGCTACTGACAGGCTAAACAAAAGTAAAAATGTTTCCTGTAACTGTAAAAAGAAAAACTTGGAAAAAAGATCTAGTTTCATGTGGAAGTACAAAGGTAGTTGATGGCCTTCTTTAGGTCTCCACAACAAAAGTAACATGAAAGTGAAAGAGATTACGAGAAATTCCACTCCTAGCACACAACAACAGCATGGAGGAATAAACTACCTGAACTCTCATTGGATGGGGGGTGAGGGGCTTATCTTTTTAGTCCTGGGGGCTTTACTTGCTTATCCACCATGTCTCATCCTTATCAAAGCGGAAGAGGCTTCTGGTACTGAGCTCATCATTCACCACAGATGTGCTGTCGGTATCATGGAAGGGGATTATAAATGGAAATATCCAATTACAACCTAAGCATGAAGTCATGTGACATGCTACATTCAATCAAACATAATCTAACGGTACATATGGCGTCGTGCACACTTTTATTTGGAATTCTGCTTGGTAATCCATCCAAGCAGCTAATGTTACTTATTAACCAACCTGTACATTATTAAAGCTTGTCTCATTAATAATGTTATCATTAAAAAGTTTGTTTAAATGTTTAAAGGATCTCATTAATCTGAAATTTTATTTCAAATATTAATGAAATTTTTAGGTCTATATTTCCTGGTAGTTGGTTCTGTGCAACTGAATTCCTGAATAACTTCTCTCAGTTTAAATTGAATAGTTGTTTTTAGTAGTTTTCTCACAAATATTATTTTGTCTAATGATGAAAAAACTTCTTATGTGTGAGTAGACAGAAGGATCATTTCACGATTGACAACATCGACCAGTCCAGCTGAACATTAGCTTACATCCCATAAAAAAAATGTGACCCGGTGTCATCGCTCAGTGTGAGACTCCTCAGCATCCATAGTTGAATATCTTGCTGAGTGTCACTAATTACTAGGTTAAACGTAACTGCAGGAACGGTCACTGGAATGATAAGTGGGTTCTGTCGGTTTAAATCATGAAAATTTTGGAGAGAGTGGCCAAACCAACAGTCTCTCAGTTTCCTCTTCTTGGGTTTGAGGTGAAAGTTAAATGTTCAGCTTCACCATGACCATACGAAGAGCTCTTTTCCAAACCACGATAAAGGCCAAATAAAAAAAATAATAAATGAGTTTGTCATGCCATTTTGCTGTGCACTGAACCTATTCACTGCTCCATCAACATTTCATGCCAAATCGCTATATTTCCTTGTTTAAGATGGCCTGCAAGATGCTGTTTCTATCCAAACCGCAATAAGCACCATACCTATTTTTTGTCAAAACGTGATATGTACTCTCGACCAATCAGAATTCGGTGAGCGTGCAACTTAATGAAACTTGGCGGCGCTCTGAGGCGATAGAGTTTTGTTGCGATCTTTAGTGTCCTCTTCAAAATGAGTGCTTTAAACCCTTTTAATGGCATCGATGAGTCAGTGAGACCTAAAGCTGGAGGTAGAAAATGCCGAATGGACAAAGAAAACCACAAAAAAACCTACAGAAAAAGAAGGTTTGTCACTCAGGTGGTGTGTTAATACCTACTGTGGGATGTGGGCTGCTGCAACAGGTTTCTGTCAAGCCGAGAAGCTGGTACTGGATTATTTATTTTATGTGGTGGACGATATTGAAACGTGAAATATTTATTTTATTTTACTACTTAGTTTATGTTACTATTTATTTTATTTATTTAATGCATTTGCACTAATTTTGATTTATATTCATTTATTGCATGTTCACACATAACACACATAAACAATCAACTTTTAGAAAATAAATGGATGGATTTATAGTGTTTTGAAAACAAAAATTTAGAATTTATAATCAACAATACTGTTTGATTTAACAATCATTGCTCAACATGTTCAGACTGAGCCAACAAACCATTTTAACAGTATAAATTAAATATTAACAAAATGTGTGGGTCTAGGTAAAAAATGTCATTTTCCTGAAAACTATCATAATGGATTTATGCCATTATGGAAAATAACTCTTCATATTCAGTCTGTACTGAACTGTGTCCAGATACCACATAAGCAGGCATTTACGTGCAACATTATGACCACGGCTCTGTCTGCATCATTCAATATTCATTTATTACTGAAACAAGCCAGCCAATCCTCTGTGTGCTCCCTGCCTGCACATCTGTATAATACATTGCTCCAGGCAATCTGCTAATTGCAATGACGTGAGGATAAACAGCACAAAAATGAGAGAGAATGAGGAAATGGATTACTTTTATGTTCACCTAACCCTCTCTGGGTCGAAGATGGGGGAAAGTGGCAATTTAATCCATCATATGTCAGCCAACACGAGAGATACGATACCTTAAACACGTTTTTTTTTGACAGTTAGATTGGTCCCATTTACTTGGAAAAGAATAGTGGAAGCCATTACAAAGCTCTTACTAGATGTTGCGTGTGTAAAACCCTGCGATACATCAAGGTACTGCCACTTTACGTTGGTTACAAATGGCCCTTTCACAAATGGCCTCTAACACTTAAAGCCTGAAACACCAGTGAGCAATCTGCACCCCCCCCGCCTTCATTTTATGGTGGTGCACCGCCTTAGTGATGCTAACATCAAAGTCGAGCACAATGGATAATTGCCCCCCAATTATACTCTGCTGCCAGAACACAATCGGGCATGCAGGATACTTAAAGGGAGGCTGTGGCCTGAATTTCTTTAATCAACAATGAAAGTGGGAGACAAATAAACCGTACCTCTCCCCAACTTCAACAATTCAAAATTTTTAAATGGTGAAAATCACAGCCTGGCTGCTCCTCATGAAGGAGACATCTGAATATAATCTCTGTTACAGCGCCACCTTGCTGAGCTATAGGACAAAAGGACAAGGCGTGGCAAGGCTGCCATTGAACTCAAGTCCATTACATGACTCAACATCTCTGCTTGTCCTTATGGTAAGAAGGATAATCAATCAGATCGCACAATAAAAAGGTAAGTTTGCAAAACCCATCTCTAACCACATCAATAGACAGAGAAATTCAGAAGCCGGCATTCTCTGGAAATTCCATCAGCTGATTATGTCTGACTGTCCTCTGTAGAAATACTTCTGTCTGAAAGGGCCACTCTTAACATTGGTTATTAAAAAGACATAGCCATAAGTTACTTAAATGCAAGTTGGCAGTGTGAATGGATGCAGCTCTCTGAGGAGATGATTTTCTTTACTTTCTTTTAATTCTCTGTACTTTTATTCAGTCAGAACTGGCAAACATGACATATGATCGGCAAGAACTGAGGGATATGGGAATAAAAGGTTTTATTCCACCACTACGTCCAAACATTCCAGATGAACTGCTCCACATGTCAGTGCCTGGCTGTATTTCCATCCTAGTGAGGAGGTGGCACAAGCAGAGGAGAGAGCGCTAGCAAAAGCAGGGCAAATGGGCTGGCATTCAAACCAGACTAAAAGCCACCCTGAACAACAAGCCACCACTAACGAGCCTGTTGGTCCCAAACACCCAGTCGCTAGTCAACAAGATCTACCAAAAATATGAACAGCTGCGTCTCACACTTTGTGGAACCTTGGCTGAATGCTAACATCCCTGACATGGCTATTGTCCTAGCAGACTGGACTGTGTACTGCTTGGACCGGACCAGTAACCCGACATGGCTATTGAGCTAGCAGACTGGACTGTGTACCGCTTGGACCACACCAGTAAGGACAAAGGTGAAGGAGTGTGTACATATGCAAACAATGCATGGTGCACCTCCACAGACATTATCATACAGTTCCGTTCTCCAGGTCTAGAATTCACAACACTGAAGTGCATACCTTTCGATCTGCCAAGGGAGTTTCCAATAGTGTTTCTCACCAGTTTCTCACCAGTTTCTCACCGAAAATTGACCACATCCAGAGGAAACAGTAGATTGGACTGTCTTCTGCAATTTAGCAAATGCTTACAAAGTGTTGCCCGAACCTAACTCAGATCACTTGTTCCTAAGTCCAGCATACAGACCCATCATCACCAGGACAAAGCCCACAGTAGACAGTCAGAGTCTTGTCTGAGCAAGCAACAGCTGAACTACAGCAGTGCTTCAACAACACAAACTGGGACCTGATCATGGAAGAAGCCACTCTGGACAACCACGTAGACTTAAGCGCCTTCTCTGTACTAGCATAAATCAACTTCTGTACAATCTTACCATCAGCAAGAGCATATGCACATTCCTAAACAGGAAACCATGGATTAATAGGGATGTTCACAACCTGTTGAAGGTGCGTGACATGCTTTCTGCATGGGGGACTCAGAAGCTTATAAAACAGCAAGGTTCAATCTGAAGAAAGGCATCAGAGACGCAAAGCTCCACTACAAAATGTGAATAGAGGTGCACTTTAACAGCTCAAACTCCCACCCCAAATGGGAAGGCATAAAATCACAGACTACAAAGGCAGCAGCAGCTGTATAACTAACACAGTTAACCAATCTTTCCCAGATGAACTTAACAACTTCTTCGCATGGTTCAACAGAGCCAAAAATCAACCCACTACCAAGCTACCACTGCGTGAAGCATCATTATCTGCACTAACATTGCAACCACACGAGGTGAGAAGGATCCTAAGCCACATCATCCTCTAAGAAAAAACCGCTGGCCCGGATGGCATTCCTGATGGGTCCTGAGGCACTGCACAGGACAGCTGGCAGCCATGCTCACCAGCCTGTTCAACATCGTTCCTACTTGCCTGAAGACTGCTACCATCATCCTGGTTCCAAAACAGGCAGCGGTCAGGTCAACTACCACCCAGTAGCCCTGACCCCCATAATAATGTAATGCTCGGAAAGACTGCTCCTAACTCACATAAAGAAAAACATGCGGTCTTCCCTAGACCAACACTAGTTTGCCTGCAGGGCAAACAGGTCAACATCGGATGCTGTCACACTGGCCTTTCACACTGCCCTGTCACATCTACAACAGCGAAACAGCTATGTACGGATCCTGTTCATCGACTACAGCTCCACCTTCAATACCATCACCTCAAACAAGCTGACTACCAAACTGATTGACCAGGGCCTCAACACACACCCGTGTAATTGGATTCTGGACTTCCTCACAAGCAGACCACAGACTGTACGGATGGGCAAGCAAACGTCCATTGTCATAACACTAAACACTGAAGTACCACAAGGCTGTGTGCTGAGCCCTCGGCCATACTCACTCTTCACACACGACTGCAAACCCTTCCATGATTCCAACATCATAATCAAATTCACAGACGACACCACCGTGATAGTCCTGGTCTCAGCAGAGAGGAAGTAGATCCTTACAGAGAGGAGGTAGAGAACTTGGAGAGCTGAAGTCAGGACAACAACTGCAGCCCTCAACCCAAAGAAAACTAAGGCACCAATCTTGGATTTCAGAAAGTCGATCTAAAAGGACGACCATCCCATTAATATCGTCGGTGAGAAGGTTGTGCTGTATTCTGTCCAGAATTTCAGATTTCTTAGGGTCAGCTGAGACCTCTCTTTGTCAAAACAACAATCATGGTCAAAAAGGGAATATAGAGGTTTAATTTCCTGAGAAGCCTAAAGAAAGCACAACTTCCACAACAGCTGATGGTCAGCTTCTACAACTGTGCCATAAAGTCCATCATCCCATATTGTAGCAAAGTATGGTACCCAGGCATCACCTCCGAGAACAAGGCAGCCCTCCTGCGCAAAACAGCCCAGAGGATCACTGGCTCACGGCTACATACTCTGGAGGAACTCTTCAGTACCTGCTGTAGCCGCAAAGCCAGGAACATCTGCAATGATCTGACCCACCCTGGACACAATTTCTTCACACATCTGCCGTCTGAGAAATGCTATAGAGCCCTGTACACTTGCATGGCAAAGCTGCAGAACAGTTTCAACTCCCATGCAGTCACACTGCTAAACTCACTGGGCCTGCCACCCCCCCTAC
>JAODUD010000001.1:50732710-50746940 GCA_026784285.1 Stomatorhinus walkeri | reverse complement strand
TTTGTGTTTTACATCCTTTCATGCCATTTAGCTTTCTGTGTGAAAGTGTTGGGTGATAGAATTCAGCATCGGAGTCACCATTAAACTGCAAGAGAGGAATGTGTTGTGTGGTTCTGTGGGTTAGGATGCTGTGTCTGTGACTGAAAGGTTGATGGCTCAAATCCCAGAGTCTGCAGAGTAATTTCACTGTTGGCCCTTAACCCCCAATTGCTCCAAGGACTGACTCTAATCTATGTGCAATACTTTGGATAAAAGCATTTGATAAATAAATATAATGTAAGTATTATGAATGCTATGGGAGGAGATACTAGGAAGGGTGGCTGGGCCCCATCGCACAGGTACTCTGGTGCTCAGCCACAGGTGCCAAGGACGCCCTCACCTCTCTGCCCGTCCCTGTCGTAGACCTTCATGTGCACCACGCCGCTCGTCTTGTTCCTTAGCACCACGGCATTCCGTCCATCCCGCTTGGTGACGGTGCCAAGCTGGCCAGAGCTGTCATCCGCCCACCACAGCTTCCCACCTGAAATGAACACCAGGTGCTGGTCTGGGTCTTCTTCCAAGGAGTCTACGTTTGCTCCCACGAAGGAGGCCAAGAAACCTCCGGAGGTAGTTCAGGTCAGTGAGGTCAGTTTCAGCCCTGGCTTATCCCACAGAGACGGCAAAAGCATTGCTCATCAAGCAGGTTCTGCGACACTCAAAGGCTACTTCTTTATGCACAGAAAGGCACATTTACCAGGGAACTGAGGCATCATGCCTGTTTTTCCCTCCTGCAAATTAGCAGTTTCTATAGCCTCTGCTTATGGATTTTCCCTCACCCTTATGACTTCTACACCCATGTTGCGTTAACTGGTTACATGCCTGTGATGTTTCTCATGTTGCTAAAATTTTGCAAATCCCTTACAGCAGCACTATGCTTGCATGCAACCCCGCTGCTAGGTGTCCCCTCAAGCATTGCGGTCACAAATGTGCTGGGAAGGGTGCTATATAAGCGTGGCGCTTTATGAAGTGAACAGAATCAATCAATGTGCTTTATAGTTCACAAGCCTGCCAGTCGACCGATGGCAGGCCTGAAAGACCTAGACTGCTGATGCTGATCTAGCTGGGCCCTGGAGACCAATCATCACCATGGACTGGGCTGGAGTGGTGAGAAAATGGAGGATGAGAGTAGAGCATAAGAGTATGGTGTGGCCTGTCCCAGGGGACTGGGTCATGCTGCCGAACCAGAGAAGTGTGACACATCCTCCCATCCAATCGTGAGTGTCACAAGGCAACGGGGGGAAGACATCGCTCTGGTCATCACAAAACCTCTGGAGCACAACCAATCTCACGCTGTCACTGCAACCTGGGATATTATCCCCCCTTCCATGAATGGATTACAGAGGAGCGAGAGAAAATGCAGTTTCGTGCGTGCAGGGACTCTCCGGCTGGGCAGCAATCCGTTGCAGATTTTAATAAAGACCTAAGGAAATGTACAGCAGTGGGACTAATAAAACGCCTGGTGCCTCAGAAAAACTAGAAGTGGCAAATGCACATCGATAGCAAGGAAATGTGGGGATGTGGGGAGCACACCCAGTGTTATCGAAAGCATGCCTAGCCTGTTACAGACATAGCTACTCATTAATTCAGTATTCTACAGTTTAATTGCTACATTAAACCAGTATACCTTACATAAACATCAAACACTCAACTCTGGCAGCCTTAATGTTAATAATTTATGTCGCCTTGTTCTCATTTCGTGTCAGCGCTGACCAATCCTCTGGTCAAATGAGCAGAGTACCAAGAGCGATTAGCCATTAGTGCTCATAAGACACTGTTTGCTGCATTTACTGTTTGGAGCTGTGTCCATCATCTCAATTTTTCCACTGCAACAGGGAAATAGAGTTAATGCCACAGAATCAATACGCAACCAGAAAAGTTAATATAATGACCTGACAAGATCTGGACATCTGTCTTACGTATAATTTTGCAATTTCAGTGGGTGATTTTTCACCCATCATATGAAGTTTATATGCTAATGTGTCTCTAATATATCTCTGTGTGGTGCCCTTTATACCGAAACACATTGAAGTCTGTAAAATTGGACAATGGAAGACACAAAAAAAGAAAAAAAAACAGATTTTAAAAAGAAAAATCCTGCAGAATTTGCTGGAAAGTGAAAAGGCCTTTTGTCTTTCCATAATGAGAAACCTCACATTCTGACATCAGTGAAATTGCTGTGAATCAGCCTGACAATCCATGGGATTGTCTCCCAGCTGTTTCCTGGCCATATCTGGCCATTTATTAATTTAAAGTTATAGAAAATGATGGATGGTGCTGATTGCTATGGAGGCCGTCCATCAGAAATAATTTTTGCCTTGGCCCCTGACCTGGGTGGAGAGTAGTTCACATCCCTTTTAACAATAGGACCCCTGAGCCTCTCATTATCCCCGTCAGCCTCATTACTGTGCAGAAATGCAAAATAAATCATACATATTGTTTGAAAAAGGCAAACTCTGTACATAGTGTTTCTTATTCTCAAAGCATCACCAAATTTTACAAATAGAAGGTCCCAAACGTAGCCATGGCATGCTGGTGTCCCATCTGGGGTTGGCAGCCTGTCCCCCCACGGGATTGCCCCAACAGTATGAGAATCTGGATGGATGGATGAACACCACATAAGGGATAAAATGAGACCTAGATGGACCCCCTGCACCACTGATCACTGGTAAGATACAATGCAGGGCATGGACCTAAAAACCACATGTACAGATGAGTGTCTGTCTCAGGAAAGAAAAACATTTGAAGGCATCCTCACTTCACCAAATCGATACCCCTTCCGTAAATGGTCCTCGTATTTGCTTCACTTCTTAATTGCAAACTCTTATCAGGCCATTGATAAACGAACATCCAGAGGATCAGGGCAGTTAGTAAAATCATAACATCTCAATAAATCCCCTGTAACTTTCTTTTTGTTTTTTAAATCAAAAACTTGTTTGTGTAGAATCAAATAAAGGTAAAACCACGGTGAATTAGCATGATAAGTCTTATCAAGCTAACAGGCCTTTGACTGAGTGATCAATTTTATCCACAATTATGGTCAGCAGGAAAATAACTGTTTATCATGAAAGAAAATCTAGATAAGATTGCAATTGTATGAAACATAACAAAGAGGTAAACATGGCCAGAGGTGCCATGTGCTCCAAAGTCACCTGACTGCAAGCCTTTATCACACCATCCCACCTGCTGATAAGAGGAAGGGTCTGGGTCAGAGGTGTGCCAGATGCTAATCTCTTACAAAGAATTCTGGGAAAAGAGAAGTCAATGTCAAATGTCAATGTTCCAGCAGTCTTGCAAAGTGCACAACTATGAAACTGGGTGTGGAGCAAAGCAGCATGTAAGAAGAGCCCTGATGACGGCATGGAGTCCGTCAAGACATACTGCTTTAAAAAGCCTTCTTCTTCAGCGCCGTGCCAGTAGACTGCCTTTCCGGAATTCCCTTTGCCTTTTACATAAATGACAGCAGAATCAGTGCACCGCATGCCAACATTCCCCAGATCATACCATCTTTTCTCGGGGGTGTCTATAGCCCCAGAATTTGTGATGCTGTGGACTAGGACATCACCTCGTGCTATTAATTAGGCTCTGGGATGTTAGACGTCAGCCAGCGCTCCTTCCCAGAGGGATAATGCAGCCCAGCGTCTCAGCTCACCTCCCACGCGGCACACGCTCAATCAGCCTGGCACATCACCCGTCCTGAATGTTTCCCTACCCGGCCTAATAAGGCTTCGGCACCAAGCGAGCCGGATTCAGCGGAACACGGAGCCCGAGGAACCAGACACATGTTAGCCTTTATCAGGCATGTCTGTTGCCTCCTAACATCTCGTCTGAAACATGCAAATGAGACAACAAGCTGAAAGATGAATTTTGATGTCACGTTTGCACAATTCGGTTGATACATATGCAGCCAGGTTCTGCTGATGATTCATCCCTAAGATATTCACACCACGTAGAAAAATTCCTTCGTCTGATTCCCATTGGTCATCTGCAAAGTTCTCGGCTGCCACCTAGCCCTTAATTCCACTAACACGTTAAATCATTTAATGGGAGAACCTGGCATTGCACTGTCTATCCTTCAAAGTGCTGGGTTTCAGGCATATCTGAGCATCATGTCAGTACCTACTCATACAGGTAAACAAGCCAAAGACACCAATTCACTGGAATCACTGCTGCCCTAAAAATGCCAAAGGGTGAAGGCAGAACTTAAGGGAGAAGGAAGAATGGGCTTAAGCATATGGGTGGTTAGAGAGTGTACCATGTGTACAGAGAATTTTCTGGTCCACCTTTTATAGTCTGACGATGCCTATTGTGGTATGAATGTGTTCTTTTGGTCTTCAGACACCTCGATTCATTAAGCAGACTTTACGCTGCTCTCACCACCAGCTATGGGACATTTGCTAGCTCAGTAAATCAGGTGTTCCTTCCCCCGGGAAAGCAGTCAGGTCAGTAGTTTTGGGAATTACCACTGCTTCCGCTGGGATGCGACACTTTTTTCCTGCGAGTTCTGCTGAATTTAATTTATGAGGCAAAACTAAAAATAAGATATTTTTCTCAACCAGGAGGTGGGTGGGGTGATTTTTGATAAGACCCTAACATGTTCTACCCTGTCATCACATGGGATGCACAGCATGTGGGCACACAAGATATGGGGAGCTCCTGCAGTACCAGAGAATTCCTCGGGATCTGAAGCCGTCACTAACTAGGACAGACCGTGAATCAATACTGCCAAGCCTCTTACAGTTTAAATGTATTGCCAGTACGCTGATTCCTGTGCAAGGTTACCCCATATAGTACTTGAATGCAATGAACACACCAATGATGATATTTAATGTAATTCCACATGCATAAACAAATGCTTGAAAACCCCAGAGAGGGGGGTAAACTGCACTGATCTCAGTAATCACTCTCAGCTTATCCCTGCTATGAAATTATGCAGGGCGCAGCATAGCCCAGAAGGTTTATGGGTTCGAATCCCAGGAGGGGCCTCACAATACCCTTCAACAAGATACTTAACCTAAATCTCTGCAGCTTTACGAACGTGTAAATCTGTTAGCCTGATCACATTCAGGCACTAGCCAGGTAACAGAATAATACCAGAATTGTTCATTTCCAGCAGGTTCTATGGCAGAATTCCTCAGTGCCGCTGCTTTACATAATTCAGGAGACTCCCTGGCACAGAAACGTTAATATCACACACCTAAAAACGAAAAGTGATAGAAGTTTTTATCTAAAGCTAAGTATGCAATACACAGTGTTCACATTTTACACAGCGTAGAAATGTAAGAGACTGACACTGCACACATCTCCATGAAGCATGATTGAAATTTCCCAGTAAATTGTTCGATTAATGGTCTAGTTTACTTAACCAAACATTATTTTCTTTTTAATATAAGTTATATAGGAAGTGTTCTGCTTGTGATACACTGTTGTTTGGAATCGCTGGCAGCCATTTTTGTGGTAACAGATTTCCGATGCAGATTTCTGAGCCTTTTTCAGGAGTTCAAACACTGAAAGGGCGGCATCATGTAAATGCTCAGAATGACTAAATGTGCCTTTTATTCCCACTTCCTTTGTGGAATGTGCCCTTTTTTATTGCAGAGAAAGGACCCTGCTTCGTGGCTTTTGTGACAGCCTGCTGGGTGGTCACATGCTACTCCGGAGTTCAAACTATTCAGCCGATGAGAAGGAAGTGGCAAGAAGTGCCGAGTGACGAGAAACTATTGAAAGAAGCGCTTACCTTGTTTTAGAAAAGCTACATTCTCTTATGATGTAAAAGGAACAGGAACAAGAAAAGGGTTTAAAAACGTTTAAAAAATTTAGAGTGGCTACCAAGCTGAAGTAAAAACATCTTCCACCCAGCAAAAACTAGTTGAAAGGACATTGAAAAGACATCTCAACAAGGCTGAGATGTGGTTAAAAGCAATATTTTTCAGGTTCAATGTCAATGCCACAGAGCTTTAATATATCATATTATTATTATCGTTACTTATACTCTAAGTGTTGGCTGCTGTTGCACGCAACAGATGTTAAAAGAGGATAAAAGGGAAAAAATGACATTTTGACAACAACAGTGTGACTGGCTGGAAAAGGGGACTGTCTACAACACTATGCACATCTTCATCGAGATTTCCCACTTTCTACAATGTAATCTTATTTTCATGACTATTATGTGGTTCTTACAACACATT
The DNA here is from genome assembly GCA_026784285.1 of Stomatorhinus walkeri. Classification (NCBI taxonomy): domain Eukaryota; kingdom Metazoa; phylum Chordata; class Actinopteri; order Osteoglossiformes; family Mormyridae; genus Stomatorhinus; species Stomatorhinus walkeri. The sequence continues at coordinate 50,740,716 of JAODUD010000001.1, read as the reverse complement.
ATGTAATATGGATTATGTAATAACTCGACAAATGTAACATAACATTATTATTATATTATTGTTATCATTATTATTATCGTTATTACATCATCATTCAACTTGTTACACTCTGTCGGGGTGTTACATAATGCTGTGTTATTACATAATGCACTGTTACATTGATCAAATCAAATTAAATACAGGCCAATTTTCAATTATTATTTTTAGTCTAAAGGCCATGACCGGCCAACCAGTATCACCCCCCAACAAACAATGTCCCATGGATATCTGGTGCTGGGTGGACCTGCTCCACCCTGCCTTACCATCTCCCTATTTTGGTTTTCCACCAGAAAATACCATCCACCCACCCGCCCGCCTGCCCGCCTACCTCCCATGTGTTATCCATGTTTCCCCATTTACTCTCATTCCCCTCTTCTCCCCACCATCCCATCCCAGTCACTTGTTCATATTTGCTGCTTTTTCATCAATCCCATGAAAGTGCGGGCCCAGCGGCACGGCGCATCAAGCACACCGCATCAGCGCGCCATGGGATCTCAGACGCCAACACTCTGCTCCTTTCACTGTGCGCTTTTTTATGTTGATCTTTCCAACAGGGTCTAGACACTCCAGCTCCAGCACACTCCTGATTGAGTCTAAAGGGAATAAGAGGCCTGCAAAGCAGAGCGGAGAGTGGCCAGGCCCAGTGAAGGCAACCCTGGTGCTAGGAGCAGAACATATTGGCTGGGAATATATATGAAATACTGTAATTTTTACCAAAACCTGGACCTGTTTTATAAAAACATTTTTTTCCTGGAGCAGCACCATCATTGACCCGTGAGACAGGAAAGGATTTTACAGACCCAGATGCAGGGAATCAGGCCAAATCTCACTATTATAAACATCAGACTGCTAAACTGGTGGTAAACACCTGTCAACAATATGATATGGCACTCTCATAATGGACTGATAATCAACACATAAACTGGATCCAAACACAAATTAAAACATGGTGTGAGGCCTGATATTTAATTTTTTATTTTAATCATGTCGGCCCTAAAAGGCATCAAAGCAGATGCCTCAGTGGTGATGCTGGCCCCACAGGACCCCCGACCCCTGACTCACCCATCACTGCCAGCGCCGTGGCCTTGGTCAGCACCGCCCTTGCAGACCCCAGCACCTCCAATCCGCTGCCATCCAGGTTGCATCTGTTGATGGTCCCATTACCGGAGCTGATCCAGTATAGCTTGTACGCAGCATAGTCAATAGACAGACCTGAGGCAGTAATCAAGCCTCTATTAATGCTGACGCACTTCCACAACACATTAAAATGACCAGAACCATTATACAAAAAGCAAATCCTGAATGTTATCTAGGAACCTGTACAGCAAGAGCTATCACAATGACATCATGTGCCATCAGAAACAGCATCAACCAAACTGCTAATTTAGCAAGTGAATTTCTAGTGCTTAGAAGCTCTGCCAGCATTAATCCCCCGCCCCATTCCTCCCCCTAGCTCTTCCCCAACTTCCATCTGCTCCCTGCTGATTTCAAAGGTCCGGCCATTAGTCTTGAAGGAGCTCCAGCAGCGCTATCTCTGCGTGCCTGGCTAACCAGCCCATACCACCTCACTCCGTACCCCTCCATTTGTAAGTGCTATTTGTAAACCACTAAGAATCGCACCATCTTAAAATCCCACACACTTTAAAAGTTAATTCCCTGACACTATCTGACACGAATACTGAGGCCCGTAGTGCCATATGATGATGTCAGGGTATTTGTATTATACGCTATATTTATACAGCATCCTGACTCCAGTTATTTACAAGTTACACTAAAGGATACATCAGCTTACAGATGATAATTAGATTAACATATCTTTGTCTTTTAGGGTACATTTAGAATTGCTAATTTAGTTTAAAAATAAACCTGTTTGAATAGCACTCAGCATGATTACTTTAATCTGCCTTTATTATTCTTATTTTTCTCTAAATCCAGCATGTTCTAAGTCTCTCTGTAATAAATAAATAAACTCATAAATGCTGGCAGTTGAAACAAGACGTTTGACCAAAGATTTACCCCGACTGCTGAACACAGAAAACGACGTCTGGGGCGAAGACTGAAGGCCAGTCGCCGCAGTAACACAGTGAAAAGGCAGTCATCTAATCTTTTGTCTCCCACATGAACTACGTCTTATTTACAGCTGCACTCCAACAATCAAGGTCAGATACTCTAGTGAATTGCATCCACATTTCTACATCTTGTGTCTTAATGGCGATTTCAGTTAATAAAGGCTCGGTTCCTTTGTAGAGATTTACAGCATAGACTCGGGTTGGCAAAAAACAAACAAAAACAAGGTCAATGTGCCAGAGAACAATCTGACCTTGAGCTTTACAGCAGGAAGTGAGAAAAAACTCGATAAATAAGTCTGGACTCTCATAGCTCTGCTAAAGGGCTATAGCTAGCTGACTGGCTGCAAGAAGTAACCTAGTGTATGCGCGGTCTTCACTGACCTATTTATACAACATGCTCAGATATCACAAACAGAGATGCCATACTGGTCTGTGGAAATTAGCAAGTGGTGGTTCATCTCTTCCTGAGGTAGAGAGGCCCCATGGATTAATGGGTAATTAATGGGATGGCAAATTATCACCATGAACTCACTAAGCCCAGAGGGGGTCAACTACTAGGCAGGAGGGAACATCAATTTGGGATGACACCTGCATCTCTGGCTAGGGCGGAATATATGGTAAATGTCTTAAGGGAAAGTGCTCAGGGAATGTGTTGAGATTTACCAACTGGATCCCTCTGGTTCTGGTACAAGATCTTGCTGTTGCTTCCATCCAGGTTTGCCATGTTGATCATGTTGCCGTCAGTCCAATACATTTTCCTAGAGCACATAGTAAGCCAAAGTCTGCAAGCATTTCACACTTATTCTCAAATACATATTTTGTTTTTTGGTTTTCCTGCAGAGCAGAGGATGTGTTCCAGTACAAACTGCCAGTGAAAATAACAAAATGGAGTGGGTGTGGGTGGTCTTCACTGCACGTGTAAAGCATAATTTCCCTCAGAGTATTCATGTGCTGGCTTCAAACAAAATGGCCGACAGTTAAAGGAAACGGCTCTGTATATCACAGCATACTTGCACTGTGGTGACTTGCCAGAAGAGACTCTGTAAGTATGCACCAGGCATTTCGTCCATGAGAGCTGCTTTTATCAAGAAGCCATTTCCAGAAGGTGCCATCGATTGGCCCCATCGATCTGGAGCGTTGCTGCTCAAAGCCGTTTTGCTATCTGATGATGCTGTGCACTCCCTCCCCCCCGTGTTTCAAAGCAAAGCCCCATTTAGGGGTCGATTTAGCTGACAATCACTTATAACAGCCCAATCTTCTCCTCTGTTTCTTGTTCAGCATCTGCTTTGCTGTGCATCAATTATCTTATGTGGTCTTGTGCTACTATTTACATCCAGATTAGTTAGCCTTGCTCAAGGGTCCAACTGTGATATAACTCTACCATACAAGGAATCTGAACCAGTGACCTTTCATTCACTAACCCAGTGTCCCGACCAACTGAGCCACGGACCGACCCACTACTGAACCCACCAATAAAAGACATATCCTCTGACCCTGAGTCAGCACTGGCCAAATCATTGTACTTAATATATGGGGTTAGCAGACAGTGGTCCACAATGAAGTACACATGGAGACTCTCACCCTTTGGATGGATGCACGACTAGACACTTGGGCTTATCAATTCCATGGACGATGGAAGTCTTAAGCGAGCCGTCCATGCGAGCCACGTTGATCTGCGTCTCGTCATTCTCTGAGCTGATCCAATACATGTTCCGCGACAGCCAGTCTACAGCCAGGCCACGGACATTCAGTATGTCTGAAAGGAGCACAAGCATCATGCGTCATCAGTGCCAGAAGGCCACCACTGGTCTGCGACGGATCTAACGCTGTGTTTGACCTTTAAAAGCATCAGACAAGTTTATCTATCTCTGCTTCTTAGATGCTAAGCATGCTGGGCTAATATTTACTCTTAAAATGAGAAAGCTACGAGCACGGGTTCATTTCATTTCTAGCCGGTTTGACAAGCTTTCATTCACGTGCAAACTGCATGAACACCAGACATAGACACAGTCTTCAGACAATATGTGAAGTGTACTCTTAAATTAATCTAGAATACCAGATCCCAGCTGACCAGAAAAAAGGGCAGTGTCCTAATCCAGTGATAAATTGAGTACCAACTCAGATCGACCAGAGATGGAACATGAAAGGAATATAGATGAATTCTCATATCTATTTTGTTGGTATGGTCTCAGTACCAGTCAACCCCTACGGAAAGTTTGCTGTCCGGTACCTCCAGATATGACTGTCTCCATACTGGTTCCATTTATGAAAGCCCGCTTTATGGTCTGGGTTTTCACGTCGGCCCAATAAATCCTCTCCTCCAGGGCATCGTAATCCACAACTGTGACATCATCAATGTCTGGGACAGTCAGGGCGGTTATGATGTTTATGTAGGGGTTATCAATGTCCACGCCACGGATTTCGGAGCGCCGGGCATAGAGCAGGAACCTCTTCAGTGCTGTTCCGGGCAAGAAGGACAGATAAAACACATAAGTATTCATTTGTGGCTCTCTTGCAGAGTGAGCTCTGAGATAATCTTTAATTCTGCACCAGTGTGATGAAGAACAATGACGCCTTTGTGACTCATGACATCCAGACAATGGGAAAGCAACGCAGATCAAAGAGACGTTCATTAAGATACGAATGGCAGGTTTGTGAGACTGACACTCTGGAAGTTATCGCTGGTCATGGAAATTACAAGCAGACACCATGTTATTGATGCCATAGACAAATTCATGCCTGAATAGATTATTCAGATGCCACTTCGATAAAGTCTTATGCAAAACATGCAGCTGCATAACAGATTTTCCAAGTCAAGCCCTACTTGATAAGGATAAAGTTGTACTCAGTTTATTTTTTGTCTGAATAGCTTGAATGACCATGTGACAGGCATTCTCTACATCTGGGGTCTCATTTTACACCTGGGGTCTCATTTATGAAGCATGCATACGAACAGATTTGTGCGTAAACCATGTATACGCATAGAATGGTATTTATCAGTTTGTTCATGAATAGAAATGTGAATATATTTAGGAGCACTCCAGATCATGTGCACACACAAACACCAAGTGGCGGTGAAGTGTAACTGAAGCAAACAGAATGGCACATAAGATACACAAACTAATTAATTATCAACCTTGACAAATAGAATAAACTAGTTATGTTCCCACAACGAATGCCCAGACAAGGTTATATTTATGACATATACATGTCCATGTTTCATGTTTCACTGTCAATAAATAGTCTTATGTTAAGATACACCTGATCAAGATACATGTCCAATCACATTTACATTTGAGATCCATAGTAAATAATATACACTGATCAACAGACAGTGTATATTAGCAGGTTGTTAGCGTGAATTGCTTAGTGTAACAGGTGCAGTGGAATGGAATGCACTGCCAGTCGTATAATGACCCACAATCCATATCTAACTTGTATGCACACAGTAATGTGATAGACAGCTACAACAAGCATATGTGATACAGATATAGTTTGTGTACTGTGCTATTTCGTTACATAGAAAGTAAGTTACTGTACTGCACCATAAAACATTTCTCCCCAGTTTCTTCTTTCTCAATTCCCATTGTTTGGTGCTGTGAACATCTTTTGATTTCATAGTCTCTCGTGCCTTATTTTTCATCACATTTAATTGAAATCTTTTTATTATAAAGTGCTGTGATTTTACATTATATGCTGTAGAGTACTGTGTGTTTATTGTACAGCATTAACTGCATGTGTTTTCTGTCCCTTTGCTAGGTTGTTCTCTTTCTTTGAACAGTTACTAGTAAAGCTGCCAAACAATATCTATTTTTTCCTATTCTCCTTCCACTTCCAAATGAACTCCCATTTTTCACCCTTGGCATGTTTTTTTTTTTACTTTATTTTTAATAGAAAAATACAGTAATAAAACAACAATACAAGCAAATAGTGTGAAATAAATTGCAAACAAGAATGAGAAACTAAAGGAATACCGTCATCACAAGGTTTCTGTTTCTGTGCCATGTTGTGCAACGCAGTTTGATGTGTGTTATGAGGAAGTTATACGCCCAAATTTGAGTCATGGGGGTGTTTATTTAAATTAGTCTTGCCGTGCACACAGAGTCACATTTAGAATATGTGAGACTTATCAACATTCACTTCGTATGGCTATTTGTACGCACACGTGATAAATACCAATTTGCCTGTGAGTACCAGTGATTCTTACGCACACAGTATGGAACCGTCTTATACGCACGTGGATAAATGAGACCCCTGGCCTAAAAAATGTAACGAAAACACTAACTTCCATAAAACAGAGGAAGTAACATGGACATGTGGCCAGTCTGATTAGCTCCCTAATTTATAACCTGCATATCCAAATATTTATTATCATTATTACAGCCCTTTCCTACAATTATGGCTCCACGGCCAAACAGCAGAGAGGACAGATGACGAGGGGTGACAATCAGAAAGTGTCACTGATTTGCTTCCATGGAATTGTAGCTGCGTGAATTGCACAATCCTTGTGAAAACATGAAGGCACTTTGCATTTCTTTGGCTCGAGTGGCGACACGGCAGGAGAGGGAAGCAGCAGTGCCCTTGATTTAGCAATAATAATGGAAATAGCTTTTTATTCAAAGGCAGCTGCACTCCGGTTGGCTTAGAGAATGACTTCACCCTGCATATTACAGCCGGCATATATTAAGAAGCAAAACCTCTTTGCCTTCAAAGCCCTGCCAGTTCTGAATAAATTACTTTCCATCTCATTGTAATATGAACACATTTATTACTGCTAATAGGCACCCCCCCCCCCCCAATGACCTTACAGTTGGCCTGACAGGCCAATCCCTCCCACACCTGACTGACATCGCGAAAGGGGGGTGGGCTGAGGGGGTGTGGCCTACTCACCGACACAGGACCTGTTGCTGGGGGAGAGCTTCATGAGGTGGGGGCAGGTGCAGGCTGCAGTGCGGTTGTAGCCAATGAGGCACAGGTGTGAACAGCGGCCATGGCCCTGGTTTGCCTCACAGGGGTTTGAAGCTGGAAGGAATAAAAAAAATCCATCTGTCCATCCAAAACTATTAGCCGTGTCAGGGTCACAGGGGGGTATCCCAGGCAGGGCAGTGCACAAGGCTGGGGGTCACCCTGGATGGGATGCCAGGCCATTCCTGGGCACTCATATGCACACATTCACACGTGATGGGAAATTTAAATACAGATTTGTCAGACTACATGACTCTGGACTGCAGGAGGAAACCAGATGAAACCCATATGAGGGAACAGGAAAACTCTCTCTCTCTCTCACACACACACACACACACACATTTATATTCATATTTTTCTGGGAACCGTCCATTCATCTCTATGGGCATAACCCTAATTGCAACTATGACAACCTTAACCCCTACCCAACCCTAGCCTTAATCATAAAGATCCAAAAAAAATACAAGACTTTTCACATTTTCAGTTTTTGTTTGGATTTACAGACACACACACACACACACACAAAGCAGAAGTGGAATTCGAACCCATCACCCTAGGAGTGTGATACAGCAATGCCATCCACTGAGGCACTGCCCTACCATGACTGAGAAGGGGACTTTCATGAGCAATTAGGTGAGGAATCAGACCTCCAGACTAACACCGAGTCAGTCCCCAAGACACCACTGAATTACAGTCTAACGAAAGAGGAAGAGCCTGCGAGCAGCAAGAATGAGACGCTAGGTTGTCACTAATTATATCATTAAACAGAGACAGAGTGGCTATTTGTACACAGAGATGAGAGACAAATGATTTTTATGCTGAATGGCTGAAGAAGAAGAAAAAAAGACAGCCTTCACCGTAACAGAGAAGCGCTGCAATTTCCACGACATGCATTAGCTACCCTCACCAGTCAGGTGGTGAAAAATTCCACCC
>JAODUD010000001.1:50685709-50712030 GCA_026784285.1 Stomatorhinus walkeri | reverse complement strand
CCCCCCCCCCCCCCCCCCCCCCCCCCCCCCCCTTACTTCTACAGGCTTGGTTCTCTTTCCCCACATTGTACATTAACAGATAATCACAGATCCTGTACCCCAATAAAGAGAAAGAGGAAACTTGGCCAGCCAATCAGAACACTCCAGATAGGCATGGTCTCTGAACAGCCACCCACCTGAGGCCTTGCAGGTGAACTTGGCGGCAGGATCACACATGCGGAGCGTGCCTTGGCAGCCAGCTTCATCTCCGCCATCCTCGCAGTCCCTCTCGCCGTCGCAGAGCCAGCGCTCCGGGATGCAGGTGCCGTCGGCGCTGCAGTGGAACTCATCTGCACTGCAGTCGGCGGCAGGGAGCACGGCTAAATGCGGGGGTACAGAGAAAGGAACGGGCCTCAGTGCAAACGGCAGCTCCTGCCTCGCCATTTCCATGATGCCCTGGTGAAAGCACTTCTATAAAACTCCACAGAGTTTAAGGAAAAGAGGATCTGGGATATTTAATATGCTCTGATTGGCAATTCTGGGTATTTTATTTAAGTATAACTGCCAGACCGTGAACATTATTTTTCCCCACTTGCTTCTTTACCAAGTAGCAAGGTGGGTAGCCATGTCCCTCAAACTGCAAGACATGAAAGCCAAGTGTGTGTGTGTGTGTGGGGGGGGGTGGCTTGGTGACATGCTGCATGGGTCATTCAAGGTGCCAAGCACAAGTCCTCATCACAGAGGATGCCAGGTGCTGCCAGAGGGAGGGCTGACATCTCAGATTGCAGCCAGTGTCGCTCACAGCACACCTGGATAGACGGCACCTTGCGCACAGGTCCAAGGATGGGTCACGGAGTTTCCTGTGACCTCGGAAGACTGTAGATGACTGGGAACCCAGAGCGGGGAGGAGGGGGGGGGCATACCAAAAAGGAACAGCACAAGAACCAGGTGGATGGGCCACAGCCTGCTGTGACTAATATGAAAAGTCACAGACGACTTTGATCTTTACACGGTTACAAAAATACACACTGTGGAGCCAATCCCGGATATAAGACCACTGCGTTTCAGGGCAAAAATCAAAACAGAACGTTTTATACTTCAAAAAAAAATGTTCCCAGTTTTCCCTCTGTATCGCTCTCCTGGAATCGTGTGAGATTGGTGCTTCACAGCAGATCACAGACAGAGATGGGCCAGAGTGGATCACAAACAGAGTCCAGGACCTGGGAAGTTTTGGCGAGGTCCGGTGACCAACAGCAGGCCATGTCCGGCTTTCGGAAGCATGGCCAATCACAGCAAGGGGACTGGAGGACAGGGACTGTTTTAGATTAATGCTTCCACACAGTAAGTGTCAAGATGTTTGACATTAAAAGTCATCAGATCTCCGTGCTAACTAATGGCTGCTGTTGGTAGATGAGGAAACATGATAAATAAAAGATGTTCTAGCAGTTTTTTCCACAGATACAGACCCGTTTGCCTAATTTGTAAACATAACAGTTTCTGAAACCATGTCCATCCTGAAACAGAACTAAATGGAGTGCTTTCCACGTTCAGCAATGCAGCAGTGAAACAGGCTGCATGAATGTGCCGTGTCACTATTGAGACAGCCCCAACTGTACTGACCCGCCCCAGCACAGGCGTTGCCCTCATCACTGCCGTCGCCGCAGTCGTCGTCTCCATCGCAGGCCCAGTGGCGTGGGATGCAGCGGCCGCCAGTGCACTGGAACTGCGTGCTGGCGCAGGAGTGCACGCAGCCGGCCTCGTCAGTGCCGTCGCCGCAGTCGTCGTCTGTGGGGGGGGGGGGGGGCAGTAGCCATTAGTCTCAATACCATCAGATGGAGTGCTGTATGGCCCCACACACCTGAGCATCAGAACTTGACCCCCAACCACCTCCAAAGCAGGACTATCCAATACATAAAATTTACATTTAAAAGTAAACTTATTAAATATCATAATCCACGATGCCTTTTACATGAGTCTAATACACAAGTTATATTTACCATTTAAGACACCATATAACAGAAAACACACAAGCCAAAAATATTCTAGTGATATGCAGTAAAAAATCACAATATTAATAAAAATGAATAGATTTAAATGTACATAATGATAAATTTACATAAAGGCATATTTCAATTTCTTTGTGTTAGGGCTTCCCTAACTATGTACTCATGTTGGTTATACGTAAATTGAAATATACAAAATTTACAAAATACAGCGCCCTCCACAATTACTGGCACCCCTTGTAAAGACTTGTAAAAAGGGTTAGAAAAATGCACCTTTTACTGAAGCAGCTTCATCTCACACTGAAAAAAAAAACAACCTTTCATTGAAATTTTTTTTTTCTTTGAATAAACATCAAGAAATACAGTCAGACCTTGGACATTCATGAGGTTAGGTTCCAGAACTCATCACAAATGAGAAGGATTCACGGATGTTTGGAAGAGTCACTAAAAATGATAATGTGTTCTAGAGGGCGACCAATATATCGGCCGGCCGATATATCGGGCCGATATTTAGCATTTTTCAATGTATTGGCATCGGCCGATAGCCGATGGCACTGCGCCGATTTACAGACAGGCACGTCTGCCGGCAGCCCAGTATTATTGTTGCTGTGGAACACGTTACCCATGCTGCTTTGTGCAGGACCCCAGCCAGAAGTTTTGGAAGAGTCCTGGGTGAAAACGGTAAGACTTAAATTCTGATTTTTCAATGACTTGTTTATTTAACTGGTTTGCTATGAAATGTTGCTTTAAAAGAAATCACGAGTGCTTTTGAAAGAGAACGTGAGTTAAACTAATCGGGAACTGGGGTAATAATAATGAGCCTTCAACCAACTGTGGCTTACAGGTAACATTAAGGATCATTGATTCTGACAGAGATTGTTGTTGGTGGGCTCGAAGACGTTTTTTAATCGTTAAAAATCATTTTAGTTGTTAACATTTTAATTACTACCATATCAGCCCGATGTTATCAGTTATGTTTTTTTCTTGTGTCAGAGAGTCTCACTCTGTCTGTGTGTGGGGGGAGCAGGCAGCTCTCAAACACTGCAGCGTTGCTCTGTCCCAATCACAGACAGCACCGTCCTCAGAAAGACAGAGCTGCTAAGAACAATGCATGGCGGAGAAAACTTTTTGTTCTAAAGCGTGGTTACCCCTCTGGCTCCTGTGTTCACTCCCGGTCCTTTTGTTCCGCCTCTCGGTGTTCCCCCTCTGTCCCCGATCCTGGTCTGTCTGTCTGCCTTCCCGGTCCTATGTTAGCTCGTGTCCTGGTTGTTGCCCCTGTGCCTGTTTTGTGTCTCGGTCCTGTTCCGTGTTCCCCAGTAACCTGTCTTGCTCTTATCTTCCAGGTCCTGTCTCGCCTCATCCGCCCCTGCCCTGGGGCGCGCTCGGAGTTTGCGTCTTAGGGGAGGGTTATGTCATGATCCGCCCGTGCAAGCCTCCTGTGTGCCACGCCCCCCTCCTTACCTCGTGTCAAATCCTGATTGTAACCAGCTGTTGTCTATTAGTTCTCACCTGTCTTGCGTATTTAGTCAGTGTCTGAGTCAGTCTCCCCAGATCAGTCATTGTAGTGTTACGTGCCATGTTTCCCGTATGTGCTGTGCTTTCCCATGTTTCTCCCGCATTAAACCCTGATTCCCGTCCTGAATCCTGTCTCCCGAACCTGCTTGCCCGTCCGACCAGCCCCGAACGTGACAATCGGCATTAGCTATTGAAAAACCCATATTGGTCGACCTCTGTATTTATTTTTATAGTTTAAACCCTAAGAATGACCCCAATCATGCTCAAAAAACACTTTAGTTCATTTAAAAGTTAGCTTAATACATTACCTTTAAAAAAACAAATGTTTGATGTAAAAATAGAGTACAGTATCGCCTAACAGATATTTGTGACACTAGCACATTTACAGTACAGTATACTAATTTTACCCCTACTAATTCATAGAACATGGCATTGGCTGCCGTTTTCTTTTGCATTCATAGTAAGGTAAACTGACTAAATGAACGGGACTGTAAACTTATTGACAGAAGTCATACACGTAACCAAGGTACCATTTAAAAAAAAGTAAAAGAAACATACTGTACGTACAGGGTACAGGTATTCAATCAAAAATTATGTAAGAACATACAGAAATAAGTTGTAAGAGAGAGAACAAAAATACATACACACATTAAAAAAATTCAATAAAAAACAGTATTATGGGTATTCGCCAATGATGAATATTGATTTAAGATAATGATGATTACGAATTAGCTGTGCAGTACAGTGGAAATTGACTGCACAGCATACATGAAGAGTTACAGCTCCTCAGTCTCCCTCTTCAGGTGGGGATTCGTGGGAATGTTTGAGTTTGAATTTACGTTAAGATGTACTTAATATTACAAAATTAACTAATTTTCTAATATTTCTGTAACCATTAGTGTTCCCAAAGGGAATGAACTTCCGAATGGGATTCGCATCTTTGTAAAGGTACAGTACAGTATATACATAAAAAGGAATGTTTCCATAAGAAAGCCACGTATTAAGTGACTTTTTATCTGATTTATATTGTTTGTCTTGAACACAGTAGAATGTTCATTAACTAAATTTCTTACCAATTTTACACTTAAAAACATGAAAACTTGTAAATTACAGACACTCCTTTACTTACAAATGAGATATGTTCCAAACAGCCATCTGTGACTTGAAATGTTTGCAAGTTGTTATTAAGAATCATTTTAAGGGTACTCATATCTGCATGCATAAGTAAGTATGATATTGTCATGATCCGCCTGTCAGAGTCTCATGTGTGCCACGCCCCCCTCGTTACCTCGTGTCTGATCCTGATTGTAACCACCTGTTGTCTATCCGTGCCTGATCGTCTCTTGTATTTAGTCCATGTCCAAGTTAGTCTCCCCAGATCCGTCATTTTGTATTTCGTTCTTCGTCTTCTAGTCAGTGTGGTTATCCCGGTGTCACCTGTTCCCTCGAGAATAAAACCCTTTTACCTGGATCTTTGCTGCCTCCTGCCTGCTCTCTGCCTGCCCGCCAGGCAGCGGTGGTAACATAATGACAGATCTCCAAAATCGCTACCAGTGGCAAGCCGACCCTGAGTGGTTCGTACTGGCTTCATCAGCCCGAGGTCGTGGAGGACCCCGTGGCCTTCAAGTGGGTCAGAAGAGCGGAGTATCATCTGTTCGAGGTATCCCCACTCGGTAACGCATACCCTCGGCAAAGGGTGCGCGAGGACCTGCGAGAGATGCGGCAGTGGCTTGCCCGGGGAGGAGCCCAGCAAGCCCCGCTGCGCTACCCGCAGGAAGCGGATGCGTTGACCTGATCCTGGGGACCTGCATTACCTCCGTCTGATGCAGGACGGAGGAAAAGAAGACTGCAGAAGCAAGAAAGTCCGGGAGATGTCCGGACGATCTCCGCGGGGGTCGCCTGGTTTGCGCCCCCGCATCTCTGCGAGGAGGGAGAATTCTCCGTCCCCAAAGAGCTTCCACCCAGGGGGAAGCTTTGCGAGCTAACCCGGGAAAGCGATGAGCTACCTCCCCTGGTGCTCACTTCCGCTCCCTTTGCTCCCGATGAGCCGCGCGCCTGCGCTCCCGGAGAGCCGCCCGCCTGCGCTCCCGGAGAGCCGCCCGCCCAGCCGCCGGCTGACTCCACATCAGAGCCGCCCACTCGGGATGCAACGGCCGCGTCTGCGCCACCTGCCCCGGCTGCAACGGCAGTGTCTGCGCCACCTGCCCTGGTTGTACAGCCCGCGGACACCTCTGCGTCTGCTCCGGCCCACAGCCTCTGTCCCGGCTGCCCTGTCTGCCCAGCCCGCCGCCTCTGTCCCGTCACCTGCCCCAGAGACTCCCTCTCCTGGCCCCGCGACCCTGATCCCTGAGGAGGTCCCGGACAATAGCTCCTTGGCTCCCTCCTCCTTGGAGGAGGAGCTGGAGTGGGACCCCTCAGAGATGTCCCTGCTGGGCTTGACAGAACCGCAACCTAGACCCCACCGTAGGCTGCCACGCCTATCTGTGTCCCGCAAGGGGAGAGGGCACAGACGTCAGGTCCGGGTCCCACCCACCTTGCCCCCTGGCTCGCCGTTTGTCCCTCGTCCTGTCTCCGTGTCCCCTATGTGGTCCCCTCCTGCTCCCTCCGTACCTTCACCCACGGCTCCTCTGGCCGCCGCCCGTCACCCACCTGGGCTCCCTTGGGCTCCCCGTGGTCCCCTGTCCTTTCCTGTGTGGCCCCCCTGTCTTTGCTCCTCGTCCCTTCATTCCTCCTGTCTCAGCTCCTTGTCCCCCTCTGGCTCCTCTGTTCACTCCCGGCCCTTTCGTGGCGCCTCTCGGTGTTCTCCCACTGTCCCCATTCCTGGTCTGTCTGTCTGCCTTCCCTGTCCTGTGTCAGCTTCTGTCGTGGTTGATTCCCCTGTGTGCATTCTGAGTTTCTGTTCTGTTCCCTGTTCCCCGTTGACCTGTTTGCTTTTGTTTCCAGGTCCTGTGTCCCCTTGACTCGTCCGTCCCTTCCCTGGGGCGCGCCCGGAGTTCGTGCCTTAGGGGTGGGATATTGTCATGATCCGCCCGTCAGAGCCTCGTGTGTGCCATGCCCCCCTCGTTTCCTCGTGTCGGATCCTGATTGTAACCACCTGTTGTCTATCCGTGCCTGATTGTCTCTTGTATTTAGTCTGTGTCCGAGTTAGTCTCCCCAGATCTGTCATTTTGTATTTCGTTCTTCGTCTTCTAGTCAGTGTGGTTATCCCAGTGTCACCTGTTCCCTCGAGAATAAAACCCTTTTACCTGCATCTTCGCTGCCTCCTGCCTGCTCTCTACTCACCCACCAGGCAGCGGTCATAACAGATATAATGTCAATACATGTTGTCTTATCCTAAAACACATTACTAATGATACATAAAAATAATCTCAAGAAACCACATTTTACTGATACACAAGTACAAAGACCTGGGATGCTGGGAGTATGCACGCTACGCTGCTGCGTGGTGGGAGTAGCGGACAGAATTTGTACTAAATTGGAACGTAGAACAAAATTTGATTTTGCAGGAGCCCAAGAAACACAATATGGACTTACAGTCCTCTTTGTTCGTATGTCTTAAAGTTCGTAAGTAGAGGACCGTCTGTACTACGAAAATTAAACAAACACTGTAATGTTTTGAGAGGATTTTGCAGATGTGCGAAAAAATAGCGGATACAAATATGTTTGGTTCCAATGAAATTTTCGTAGATCTGTGACTTCGTGAATCATGAAGTAAGTGCAAATGCACAAGGGCTGACTGTAATTACTTTTAACAAAAATATGTGTGCCACAATATTTGGCACTCCTGGAAATTATGGTGAACACAACGTAACTGAATCATGTTTCCCATGTGAATTGTACATCTTTGAGTTGATTGCAGTGTGCGGGAACATTCAAGCTATAATCCATGACTTCCTGATTAACTTTGGTACAAACATGAGCTGACACAGAGCCCAAATTCCCCTAGTTATCCTCCAACATGGGAAACATAAGAGAACATACAGACCAAATGAGGGAGAAGTGAGTTGACCTTCATAAATCTGAGAATGGATATTAAAAATAGGTACTAGCCTGAAAATACCCATTACAACTGCTACTGGACAACAACTGGAACTGTTACAAACCCACCTGGAAGAGGACCCAAGTTTATTTTTCCTCTATGTACAATGAGGAGGATTGTGAGAGAGGCAAAAAAAATCCCCAAGGATCATGGTTGGTAAATTACGAGACCAAGTAAAATCTTGGGGTTACCAAGTCTCAGGAAAAAATACCTTACACCACCTTCATGCTAACAGATTATTTGCTAGAAAGAAGCTTTTTGTGTCAGTTAACCACAAACATAAGCCTGGAGTTCGTGAAACACAACTGTTAACTGGAACCAAAATCAAATGGAGCTTTTTGGTAATAAACATTCAAGGATGGTTATAATTAAAAGCTGTAAAATATGTTGGGGGTTCTGTGATGTTGTGGGGCTGTTTTTCCTCCAAAGGCCTTGAAAACCTTGTTTGGGTACATGGCACTATGGACTCCATGAAATACCAGGACATTTTAAATTATAATTTGGCTGCCTCTGTCAAGAAACTAAAACTGGGCCATCACTGGATCTTCCAAGAGGACTATGATCCTAAGCACATGTCCAACTCAACACAAAAATACTTAGCTGGCCATAGAATCAAGCTTCTGCCATGGCCTGATCTGAACCGCATTTAAAACTTATGGGCTAAGCTGAAGGGCAGGGTGCAGAAGAGAAGGCCTAGAACCCTGGATGGTCTGGAGAGGTTCTGTAAAGAGGAATGGACTCTGATGCCTTGCTCTGTATTCTCCAACTTCATAAAATGATATAGGAGAAGACTCGATGCTGTTATATAGGCAAAGGGTCGTTGTACAAAGTATTAAATCCAGGGGTGCCAATAATCGTGACACGTGTTTTTGTTGGAAAATAATTATTTCTTGATGAGGGATTTGTTTTGCTTTCACTAAATTTATTTTAATAAAAGGTTGGATGTTTGTCATTTTTTCAGTGTAATATGAAACTACTTCATCAAAAGGTCAGTTTTTTTTCCTAAACCTTTTTACAAATCTTTATAAGAGGTGCCAATAATTGTGGAGGGCACTGTATGTTTGTATAAAGAGTATACACAAGACTGTTGTGCAGGCATGCGCGCACACACAAATACACACACACACACACAGTCCACATATGCATACCTTTATGGGGAATCTTCATTCATGTCTATGGGCATAACCCTAACCTTAACCCCTACCTAACCCTAACCCTAAACATAAGTAACCAAACAAAATATGAGACTTTTGGCATTTTTAGTTTTTGACTGCATTCACAGATCTTTGAGGGGACCTGAAAAATTTCAAAGAACAGGTGTTTATCACCTTGTGGGGGACATTTGGTGCCCCACAATGAAATTTAAACCTAATCCCCCCCCACCACACACACACACATGCACGTCACACACCCCCAGTGATCAGTAGGGACTCACCGGAGTCACAGTGCCACTTAGCACTGATACACCTGCCGTTGGAGCAGCTGAACTGTGTCCGGGGCTCACAGGTAGGAAAAGCTGGGTGAACAGACGGGAAAAGAGAAACGTGAAAACAGGCCTCCAGAAACACAACCCCAAGAGAGCACCAGTGAGACTGTAACGCTGCACAATTAAGTATACTGGACTAATTAATGAAACGATTAATTAAATCTCCCACTCATTAATTAGTCAGGCATCTCCATGAGCTTGCATAGGGACACTACTTCGATAAACTTTTCAGACAGTTTTTTGACATTAATGAGTATAATTGAGTTTTGCTGGGGTAATAAATTTAGATTTTTTCTCCTTGGGTTGTCGTTTAGAAGGCAATGTGAAATGTGAGCACGCCAACATTCAATTACAGGAGCAAAGTCAGGGTGGGAGGGGTGTTTATAATGCCTGCGAATGGTTCTAGGGGGCCCTCCGCTGTTTAACTGTGGTCCAGATGCAGACATATCAGAGAGGCGTCTGAAGCACTTCAACGCTGAACACAAGGTCTTCTTATTTATTTACTTGTTGGGGCGGGGGGGGGGGAGTCTTATAATCATCATAATAATCATCATGCCGAGTCCTGAAGCGGCCTGTCTAAGTAGTGTGTTTGGGGTCCTTTGTGCAAGCCCACCTGTATGCTCCCAGTATCAGAGTGTGCACCCAGCATGTTCGTTCTGTCCTGTCTGTTTGAGGACAATTCAAACTGGAGGAAATATCTGAAGCCAACTACAAGTAAACAGCCAGGTTGCTTTTAAAAAAAATTCTTGTTTTTGAACATAACTATTAAGCTCCTGATTTAATTTTCTGCTTCAATGGTATAATTCCCAGCTATAAATGGCACTAAATTAAGTGGAATAAAAAGGGTATAGTATTACTCTAATGGAATATAAAAATGCAGGTAAATTATTCAATTGGACGAGAAAAATGCTCTTGGCTATACAGAAGTAACGATCACTCTGGTGGTTCAAATGGTAGAGTACCAATTATGAAAATTAAGCATAATTACTTTGGTTAAATGTTAATCAAATATTCAACGCTTTCTGAGAAAACACAATATAATGTGAAAATCTTAATCGGTGGTGCAGATATACCACAGATAAAAGCCATCAAATGCTACAGTCTTTATCGTGAACGATGAGTTAAGCACACAGCACGCCAGGTTAGCTGACAATAATGTTGTTCAGTGTTTAGTAGATGCTCACTTGTATGGCTGGATCTTAGTGTGAAGGGAATGAAAACACTAAATTGTGATCACGGGTACCAGTCCAGAAAGGTTGAACTAGCCCAGCTCTCTGACGGGGTGGCAGGAGCTGAACCGGTTGCATGCTTCACCGGGATTCTTCTCCTCTGGACCCCATCCAAGAAGCTTTAAAACCTGCTTCTCATGGGAGAAGCTTTCAGAGCACATTCTCCAGGGCCTAACCGAACCTCAGTATGTCGAGGTTGGATACATCCTTCCTTTACACTTATGCCTGTAGAGCCTGGTGCTCCTTTGCGTAAAGGTTACAAATGCACCTAAGGAACTCAAAGACAAATCAAGATACTGCCAATGTAATGCAAAAAAAAAATGACCTGTAATGACAGTTATGATGCAATGTGTGACAGGTACTGGGAGGAGAGATTAAATGAATCTTTGTTTTCACAGCTTGGGACTTTAGTGTCACAGCATCTCCATAGGGTGTCAGGGGACGGGTCCCCATCACCAGTTGGTGTCTATACCTTTATTCTTCCTGGCCCATAGTCAAGCGATAGGTGATCATCCCTGTCCCACATGGTGGAAAAAAATACTCCCTTCTTCCACAAATGGAAATGGAGATGGGGGGTGGGGTGGTGGGGCAAGCTCAATAATAAGTGAATGTGCAAGTCACATAAATGTGGCCATGTAAAACCTAAAGCCAGAACACTTCAGCTAGAGAGCACAGCGCTGCCCACTACCAGAGGAAGAAGCTTGGCAGTGAGCGATTACATTACATTTAGATCATGTAGCAAGCCGATTTTGTCCAGAGCGACATACAAGTGAGGCAAACAGCACAATGAAAACATACGGCTTTTCAGAAGTCAACAAGGCAAGTGCAACTATGCTGAAATTCCAATGACCACCCAGATACAAGTGTCAGCAGTACAACAGCAAGACCTACACACCATCTACCAAGCAAAGCAAGAATTTAAGAAGATGACTATTGAATCAGCAGAAAGATCAGAGAGGTGTCAGGCTAGCAGAAGTGTTCTGATGACTGGATGTGATTAAGCAGTTCATTCCATCACCAGAGAGCCACACAAGAGAAAAGTGTATGGGGTGATTAATGAAGTCCTCAGGGCACCGCAAGCCTGACAGCTTTACAACTCACACACAGAATGGCTTTCCGACACAAAGGCGACCCACAATTCCATAGGGCCTAAAGTCACTTTTTTTGTTCAGCAGTCAGTGTGGAAGTGAAAAGTGGGCCTGATGCGATTCAGACAGTCATGTCCAGATGCCCGGTGGATTAATCTTGCTTCTGTGTTGACAACATGCTGTTCGATGCTATTCACAAAGTCGTTCTTCATGAAGTAATGGGCCGACTGTGAAAACCAGCCACATTTCAGATCCGAGAACGTGAACGCAAACGTAGGAGCAGGTTGTAACTGCTGTTCCTGTGGATATCATTTGGCTGTGATGAAGGATAATCAGCGCACTGTGACATTAATTTTCTTTTAAAAAATGCTTCACCGTGGACATGTCAATGAAAGTGCATATACATAACACCCCAGTTAGTCTCCAGGACAACTCCATTCAGAGCAGGTAATGTGTCTGATTAATATTTATATAATATTTATCAGTTTTGAAATTCCGGTCCCAACAGGAGCGGTGATACAGAGCTCTAGCTAAAACAAACAAAACTAATAAATGTAAGAGTAAACTCTCAGTTTTGTGGCTTGAACACCTTTCACACAGAAATGAACTACTGAACATTATAAATCTGCTCCCCAGCCTCAAAGAAAACAGAATTTTCCAAATGCAAGATGTACAAAGCACAGCTCTGAATGTGTACAGGAACTAAGCGCAGCAGATCTCCACACTCGCAGCTTGCCCTAACACGTATTTATGTCAGTTTTCCTGTAATTTTTTCAGACTGCAGACTAAATCTCGGTAAATACCAACAGATTCCAGAGCACTGTGCTGCAATTGTTTAGGGCAGAAACAGAAATCTGGCTAAAATTACCTCCATCTAAGGACACTCAGTAACTGGAACTGATCTAAGATAATTTACTCAGAAAAGACTAAGTGTAATCTCACAGTTATCTGACAGATTAAATATTAAAGCAGATCTATATCATTCTCAATCCTGGCACTGCAAAGATGAGGCCAACCAAGACGTGAAGAAGGGTGTCCAATTTTAAAATGAAATGAGACATCTCCTGGGAAATATGGGAAGGAGAGGAGAATCTTCCAGAATGGGAATTAAGGATGTTATGGAAGAGTGAAGAGGTGTGAGTGACCACCTCTCTCATCAAAGACAAAGAAAGAAAGGACAACAGATGGTGTTGAGACACGGCGTGGGGGAGCTGTGTCCTCCCTGCCCACATACTGTAATGCTGGAGCATGGGAAATGAAAGCGCTGGTTACCTCATAGTTCAAGAGGCGAGAGAGTGTGACGCCACAGGCTCTGTAACCTTCTTATAGAAGCCCTGGGGCGCCCCCTCACCTTGCAGTCAGGATACGCAGTACCGTTCCGGAAGGAAACCCATCCCAATTGGCATTTTAAAGTCTTAAGTGCATTATGGAGTTGTCAGATTGGCAAGAAAATAGCACAGTGATGATAAACACTGACCTTTTTAGGAGCCCAGAACATCTTAACCCAGACCTCAGACTACTCACCGCTTTGTTGACACAAGAGCCTCCTGGCCAATCAAATGGTTTCCTCTCACTCACCTGACACGGGTTTCTCGGCAAGGCAGAGGGGGAGACGGCCACTCCTTAGAGGAGTGACTTTCACAGGGGCCCATCGCCAGTGCCGGACTCCAACTGTAATACGCATCTGCAATGCTAGTGAGGCAGTGACATCCATACCGTCCAGCTGATAGAGTCATGCCCACTTTGAAAATCCACTTCCTGTAGGTGTTACGGGTTCGAATAATCAGGACGAGGCCTTCTGTGATTTTCGGTGTTTCAGATTAATTCTCATTGTGTGTGCCATGGTGAGAGCACATCCCCAGGTGTCTTCATGCGACAGCGCGACAGCGCACGTCTGCCAGCTGGCAGCGGGGACTCACCGCATGAGGATGTCTCATCGGAGTGATCCCCGCAGTCGTTGTCTCGGTCACACCTCCACGTCTCCGGGATGCACCGTCCGTTTTGACAGGAAAACTGCTTGGGCTGGCAAGTCTGGGCTGAAAAGAAGCCAGCTCCCATTGGTCAAATGGTCTCCATAACAACCTAACCCACTGAGCATTAACCATCAATGGACCACTCACAGTGAAAGTGACTCTAACCAAATTATGAACTATGACCGCATTTTGGAATATTGCATGATTATTTATCTGTCAGGCTGGACTGCATGTGAGGGCCACCTTGGTGTTATGCCAGTGTCCCATCATGTTCCCACCATGTCTATGGCCTATATTCCTGGTCAGGCCCTGGTACCCAGACTAAGCATGATGGCTGTCGGAGCACAGGTACATTCAGAAAGGAAGGAGCCCACTATACTTATGTTTGGGAAGACATGGGCTTTGGGGCCCCACGTGTCATGCGACCCATTATCTCGGGAGGGCTCCTGCCTAACATTAGTCTACCTTAATCAGCTACAGTTAAGCCACAAATTAGCAAATGAATAAAAATCTAAAAATATATTTAAATCAGATAAAAGTGCATATATATTCTTTGAATGGTTTATCTTTATATAGTGATTTATACAGCATGAATGATTATGTAGATGATTTCATTAGTAGACATTTAATGTTTTGCACCCGAAATGAAACGCCCGGTGAACGTCTTTCTCCCATAAATACGACACTTTGCATTACAGACTACATTTGAAAAGCTCCTTTCGCTCATTTAATCTGCTTTTCCCCTCACAGATCATACTCACGACTTTTAATGGGGTTTATGATGCACACAAAGTGCCTAAGATCCCTACAGAGAGCCTGGAGGCCCCCACCCCCATCAGCCATCGCTGTCCTTGATACTTGGTCAAAGGATACTTCATAGTAACAAAGCAGTAATGGGGCAAATGTTACTAAGGTCTCCCTGGTGGGTGGGGCTATCATGGGCTGTCAATCACTGCCAGGTTTAACCCAATAGGAAACAAGAGAAATCAGTGCACATACAAACTGGCACACATTTTTGAAGCCTCCATATTCCACTGAAACAGTTCTGGTTAAGGAAGTTTTTAACTTCAGTAAACCAGGTCAGACTGCCAAATGGCTCAATGATTTTTAATTTTGTCAAACCACTTAGAGTTAAAATGAAACCCAATGCACATTAATAACTGATCAAAAATGAGATACAGACCACAAAGCATTAAAGCAAATCCAAACACATTATCTGTACTGGGTAGAGTTTTTCTTTTCCTTCTAGGCTTATGACACAGCTGTCTAGTGTCCCCCAGAAAGAGTGGCACAATGTTCAGCACATCTAAGAACACTTACATAAGTGAGACAGGCATTCAGAGGAGATATTTCACAACCAGAGGAAATGCATATTTCAAGCTGCAGGGAAGCACTGAAAGGTAAAACCAACATGACACCAATAGGTCGAGTCACTCGGGCCATCAGGTGTGGTTCAGGGGGTTAGGCAAGCTCTCCCCCCAGGAAGTGTTACAGGGGTGTCAGATAAGTAGCCTGACCCCGTGCTCGGACCCCGAGCTTCACTCTGATCTCCGTTAATATGTGTGTGGGCCTTAAAAAAGCAGAGCAAGATGGGATTTGTGGAAAAACTCACTTCAGCTCCACGGATACTGGTTGGCTGGACCCTGGTCTTCCTTACCTGAGCATGTGAAGTTGGACTCGTCTTCACCATCAGTGCAGTCGCTGGTGCCATCACACAGCCACCTCTTGGGGATGCAGCGGTTGCTCCTGCATTTGAACTGGTCTGCGGGGCAGCTATGGTTATCTGAGGGGTCAAGCAGAGGACAGGGGGAGTCACTCCAGTATTTTTTTGGTCTTGTGCAATACGTGCATGTATATACAGCTCTGGAAAAAAATTAAGAGCCCCCTCTATATTAAAAAAAAATGCATTTTAAAATTCTGGTTTAATCCTAGTTCTGCTGGCATAAGGCTACACTGCAAGGCAGACAGCTTCCAGGCTCAAAGCTTCTAAGCCAGTAATACACAAGAACAAGGTGAAGCAGGTGACACTGGCAGTAATACGCAAGTAAATTAATGACAAAAGTTGTTGATGCAAAAAACCGAGTTAAATTAAACTAATCAAATAAAAACCCATTGCATTTAATAACGCTTGAATAAAAACACGTTGCATTTAATAATACTTGAACATAAGAAGGCTGTAATTTTATGTGAATGTACATTTAAACATCAAATTTTTCAGTTGCAATTTCATTGGTAAAATAAGCAATGCAAAAATATTCGGCTCCCACAATTCAGTTTCAAAATATACAGTTTATAAAGTTGATTTTTATAATTCAGTCACCTGAATTCAATGCATTTCCTTTTGCCTCAAAATAAATTTCAAGACACCAACTTCAGTTGGAAACATTCAATGTGTTTAAATACCATCTTCATAATTCAAGATGTAATATTCAGTCCTTTCGCTTTACAAATACACTGGCATAATTTCAATGGTTTATAATACGGTACAAAATTAAACCTTCTACATCTGGGACCAGTAGGATGAGCAGTTGAATGCTGATAGAGTTCTTGACAGAGTCAGCTGTGAGTATTTTGTGTTATCACGGACAAAGTCAGCTACTGTCCTCTCTCTTCAGTCTAGCTAGTTATTAAATTTGCTGGCACCAATTAACGTAATGACGTTTCTTGTGGGAAACGAAAGATCGATCTGCTGGACAGATTTAATATTTATTTAAATGTCACCTATTGTATCAATGTACCTTGCGGGGTCGATACTTTGAAAATGCTTTAAAGAACAGCTGCTATATGTCACATATTTTATGTGACGGACGGCAGCTGTTACTTATCTTCTACTGTAAAATATTTTGCGTTCCGTTTTGAACCAATACCGGATGTGATTTATCCGTGTTTTTGGATCAGCAAGGTTTGTGATTAGTGTTCAATTTAGGACAGCTGCTATCCATGGTAGTGTGCACTACAGAAGGAAGTGCGCAGTGCACACTACGCACTACATCTCAGTGCACTGACGTAAGTGAGCAATTTCGGACACACCCATAGTCCATATCTAACACTTTATTGTTCAATTTCGGCTGGCAATATTGGCTAAAACTGATATCTAGATTTTTAACAAATGTTTATACCAAACTTATTTTGCCTACGTTAGCTACTTGCAGCGACCTACTGGGTTTTCTCATTTGCAAGCTAGCTAGCTAAGGTAGTAGAGATAGGACAACAGCTGACTTTGGGACAGTCATATCCGCGATGGTACAATCAAAGACAATCTAACCTTCTCTCCACCGGAGCAACAGAACTCGTAGGCCTACTCGTATGCTCACTGTTCACTCCGGATTTAGAAACAAACTGTAACGGCACTCAACTGCTCATCCTGCTAGTCCTGGACTATATACAGTTGAAACATTCGATGTTCAGATGTACATTTACATTAAATTACAGCCTCCAAATATTCAAACATTATTAAATGCAATGTGATTTTATACAATTAGTTTAATTCAACATAGTTTTTTGCATCAACGACTTTTGTCATTAATTTACTTCCACAGAATTCCCATAAAGCATGGAAGAAACCTTTCATCAATGAGAAGCAGGGAAGAGCCACGCTGGAGTTAGGAAAAAAATTATACCCAGGTGCGCAACCACAAATAGAGAAATGCATGAAACAAAGTTTTGCTGCTGTCTCAATTTATGTATGTATAATATATATAAT
The DNA here is from genome assembly GCA_026784285.1 of Stomatorhinus walkeri. Taxonomy (NCBI): domain Eukaryota; kingdom Metazoa; phylum Chordata; class Actinopteri; order Osteoglossiformes; family Mormyridae; genus Stomatorhinus; species Stomatorhinus walkeri. The sequence continues at coordinate 50,695,015 of JAODUD010000001.1, read as the reverse complement.
CTGTATTGCAGCTGTCTATATATTTAAATTCAATGGTATATATACTTACCTCTAATAATATTTTATTGCTGGTATGTTGGATGTATGATTGACAGGTATCAATTATGTGTAGATGCCTTTTCTAGTTAAACATTTTATCTTTACTCCATCCCAAATTGTGAGAAACAACATTTCATGGTTGTCATGTGGGGCTTGCTGTGCAAATGTTTGTGCTCACGTTTCCTTACAGGGTGAGATGGCAAGAAAGAATCCTGAATTTTTAACCTGTGGTGTCACTCGCGAGTTTGTGGATGTCTCAAGGCTTAGCGGAGTGAAACATGGGTTGAATTCCAGATACAGATGGTTCCGTCCAAAATCATGAAAGCCTGATAGCGTGGACATTTACTACCAGGATTATCCTCCTCAATCCTTTCATCACTCCTTCCCATGTTAATAAATAAATAAGATCAGGGTTTTTTGCAGATGGTTTATATGCTTAATCAAATTGTTTTTTTTTTCCCCCCAGACTGGTTTTATTTTGATTTCTTTTCCTTTTCTAGTCTTGCTTACATTCACATATTGTATTACTGATCTTCCTAGGCTGCTTTTCACACTCGCATGAACCTGAATAACACTATTATATTATTTAACATGATGCACCTGATGATAATGGCCACATTAGGAAGAGAACTTAAATAACAGAATTGACTTTCATGGTGGGCCCTCTTTCAGATGCGCACCTGTGAGGCACACGCTAAGGGCAACGTCACGGCACAGTAAACACGTACAGCACGCATGGGCCTCCTCGTCACTGCCGTCCAGACAGTCGTCATCGCCGTCACACCTCCACGCAGCCCGGATGCAGCGGCGGTTCCGGCACTGGAACTCGTCAGCTTGACAGCGCGGGGGTTCCCCATCTCCAGACGAAGCTTCGGAGGTCATACGATCAAAACATCACATGGGGCCCAACTGTTTCTGACTTAACTTGCATATTTCCCACAGTTCACTGCAAAACACTGTGAAATGCACCTCCCTGCATTACTCACAAGTGATATTTACACATTCCTTTGGTAACTTCATAACTTCATCAGTAAAAGGCCACTTAAGGTAGAAATCAATACATTATATACATAATAATATTCCCACCTAGATGGCTCACTGTTTTTGTAAATCGATATGGGTTAAATGCCCTATTGTCCCATAACAATATGGACATGTTGGGGGATATGAACCAGAAACCCTTAAGGGTGACCAGTTGAACTGTGTGTTCAAACATGCATTATCAAGCAGATAGGGGCTCACCCGAGCAGGAGACGTTGTTCCTCTGGAGGCGCTGGTCATCAGCGCAGGCGCACATGCGCCCCCCTGGCACAGCCAGGCACAGCGTGCTGCAGCCCCCGTAGTTGACACGGCACGCGTTGTCACCTGAGGGAAACAAGCGCGGCCTTCAAATTGAGATCTACGGGAAGCCATGCAGAAACTCACAGGAGACGGAAAGCTCCGGCCTCTCCAGGCAGACCTGTTCTGAGCCCTGCTGAATCATGCGAAGATAAAGACCATCAATACGTCATGAAATAGATGCGGTGTCACTGCAAAGTGGGTTGGGGGCACCACATGGTCAGAGAGGTAATTGTGATCAGAGTGAATTGCACACTCTGGTACAATACAAGAAAATGGCTTCGGCAAGCCATCACCCCTTTGTTAGCGTGAAGTACGAGGGTTGCTCTTAAGGCCTAGACGCCAGGGCGATTCCAGACGCTGGGTCTGAACCAATGAGATAAAGGCCTTTGTTTTGGTGGGAGCCAATCAATAGCACTCAGCAGAAGAGCGATCCAATTAATCTTCATGGTGTTTTGGGCTCTGGCCAGATAAATTGCCTTTTCTGACACATAAAAAATTTTGACAGAAATCCAGCCAGCCATCCAGCTCTCCTTTTCTTTTATGAGGCTCAGTGCATTTAAGCTCTGATTAATTTAGTGCATTTCCTTGTAAATAATTCTAATGCCTGCTTGCCTGCCTGGTAGAAACTCTGTGAAAAGCAAATGTTTTTGCAGCTCGTTGTCCGAATTGTCCCATTATTTTCACACCTGCATGAGAAATATAGGTTAGAATTCACCTGGACTATTAATTCCAGGTGGGCCAATGTGTCATTTCAAGGATGTGAAGAAAAAAAATGCATTAACGATTGCAAAAAACACGGGAAAGCAAACACGTAAAAACTAAACACACACAAACAAAAGCAACCACACAGGAATACTGAATACTCAGAACAAGACACACAAGCAAAAAGAAAACACACAGTAAAACACAAATCGCAGCAAACACACAGGAGAGCAAACGTACAGTAAAACACACAAACAAAAGCCAAAACACAGAGCGATTGAACACACAGAACAACACAAAGCAAAAAGAATATACGCAATAAACACACACAATAAAGCAGACAGACACTAAGGCTATGTTCACACTGCAGGATAAATGCAGCCCAAATCCGATTTTTTGCTCATGAGACTCAAATCGCATTTCTTCATGACAATGTGAACAGCACAAGTCACATGGAATCCAATTTTTTCAATTCTGACTTGGGCCACTTCAGTATGTGGTCATAAAACAAATACAGGTCTGATTTTTTGTAATGTCTGAACAGTAAAATCGGAATTCATGCGACTTTTACGTCACTCTTGATCTACATTACTCACAATTCTACGCAGGCGGAAGTCACCATATGTCTCCGTCAGAGTCCCAAACACGGAGGAGAGCACAGAAGTTGGCCAGTGGAGGGACAGTGAGGTGCTGGATTTAATAAGTATTTGGGGAGTTAAATATGTTCAGACAAAACTAGAAGGCTCATATTGCAACCGGGCAGTTTTCGAATCAATAAAGCAATGTCTTAGTTTTTGCGCATGCGCTTCATTGCCTCTTTGTTGTTTTGTGCGAATGCGGGCCAGTTCAGTATAGTGAACCGTTCACATCGAGATCTGAAATTGCCCACATTAAAAAGAGTAATGTGAACAGGCAAACAAAACATCTGAACTGAGCAGAAAATCAGAATTGAGCATTAAGCCGTGCAGTATGAACGTAACCTAAAACACACAAAAGCAGAAACATATACAGCACAAAAAGTGAACATAATGCACACAAAACACACAGGCCTCATTCTGGTGAGTCAACTATGACAAGAGTAAGAAACGCAAGACAAAAATGTTTTTGCTTCTACTTAAGGCTGCACCCCACAAAAAATGGTGGGGCAGAGTATAATAAGGCTGGGTTTTTTATTGGCGTTCTGCACTGAGCCCCAGCGTGAGGAGGGGGCCTAAAGCGCATCCCTAACTGTAAGCACTGCCATCCCAGCACCATACAGCACTGGTCATTTATGGGATTATAGGACATGCCCCCCACCACCACTCACCCTGCTGCCTGTTCCTTCAGACCGAGCTACTTTGGGGTTCAGGAAGGAGTTGCAATCTAATGACAAATTAATTAGGCCTGCATGTTCAGCCCCACAGGAGAACCATGCAATAATTCCCTTTGTAACATGATACAACATGTGCTGAAGAGCTAAATTGGATTATTAATCGATGATACTCATTTATTTAATGCAATTCATGTCTCATTTTAGCTACAAATCCTTCAACATGCATAATGATTCCCTTTTAAATTATCCCATTAGTCAAGATGATTCAGTATTTTTGGACGGGCATGTTATCAGGGTTGAAGCTGACAGCTGACGCGTCCATGACGGATGAATGATCGGTGGGCGGGGCCTGTGACGCCACAAGAGACAACCCCTATTAAGCCTAATCAGAGAGAAATGTGCCCACTGAGCCAGGTACATAAAAGCAAAACATCAGCAGAGGTGGGGATATAATTGGGTTTTTCAAAACGTGCAAATATGCGAATGGTATCCATTGCCACAACCTAATCACCAAACCTGAGTTTTAAAAAGGGTGCTTTGTCTGCCCATCACATTTAGACCCGTTAGGATAATCACCATGTAGCTGCTGCCTGAGTGCATCATTGCACTATTTTCAGGAGCAAATATGATTCAGGGCTGTTTACGCAACAAATAAATGGCACGGTGAGGTTTAATGCCAACCCAAGCAGAGAAACAGGGCTTAGACTTGACCCTACTACTTCAAAAATATAATTTTCCTAGATTCTACTTTAAAGTTCCTGTTCTTTCCTTTGTAAATAATCAATACCAAACTGTGTGCACACCTTGCTCATTTTTTAAAAAGTACTTTTTTCTGGTTATTTTTCAATTCTTTCACTCAACAAATCCAATCCTACTAATTCTGTTACACTCACATGCCTCACAGACACAAAAACAGGAGTAAACAGACAATCTGCCATAACCCACAGCTGTAAACCTCCATAATCATTTCACCAAATGTTCTACGTGTCTCCCAGATAATCAGGCAGGAGGCCATCTTCCCATGAGCCTTCACTGAGCTTCACAGGCCATCTGTGGCCTCAGAGACACACCATGCCCACGTCTGAGGAAGAGAATGGACGTTACCTTGCTGCCTCTCGGCGTCATAGACTTGAAGGCCAAAGAGTGGTGGCCTCTCGCTCCTCAGCAGAGTCACGTTACCCGAAGACAAGTCCAGTTGGAAAATAGAGGCGTTCATGTAATCAGTCCAGAAGACGTGGTTCCGGTACACCGAGATCCCATAGGGGTGGTTTAATTCCCGACCATTATACACCACCTATGCAGAGAGCAAACTTGCCAGTTTCAAAGGGGAGGTTATGCAAATGAGCATTAAGTCAGATCTTTGCACAAATGTCATTTGGTTCGGTTGTTAGGTTTGTAATGAAACAGCTGAATAATCCAGTGCTGAAATATGTTGTTCATTATCTGGGGCACTAATGTCAGACCTCAGTAATGGCTTACCATTCTTCCAGTGCCATTGAAGAAAATCTTCTCGATGTGGTCATAGTAGGCATCACACCAGTACATGGTGCCGGTTCCGTGGTCCAAGGAGAGACCGTTGGGCCACAATATGTTCGATGTGACGAATACCTGTCGGTTGGACCCATCCATCCACGCTCTTTCTATCCTTCCGATGCTATCATTGACTTCATCCTCTTCCCAATCCGTCCAGTACATCCAACTGACAAAGACAGGAAGCAGTTGGAAATGCAAAATAGCAGTTAAACATCTAGCCAGTCACTCGTTCCTCCATAAATCGCTTTTCCACAACAACCCCGCAGCTGACAATAAGCACCTTTCTGGTGGAGCTAGAGGGGATACCCTGGCCCATCACCCCCCATCCGCCCCCCCCCCCCCCTGCACAGAGAGCACAATGATAATGATACACCACCAGGGGGCCCATCAACCATAAAATAACACAGTTCATGTCTAAAACCAGTATTAATGCCCCAATTCGCCCTCAAGATGGTAATCTCAGCCACCTGCAGTACTCAAAAGGCTTGTGATTTTTAAAATGGTTTTCATCAGTTGATAGTGTTCAGGGACATAACGTAATAATTCAAGTAATTGCTTAGATAGGTAATTAAATACTACATATAACCTACGACCAACCCTCCCAAACTTGTGTTTTAGCCTTTTTGCTATTTGAAAGGAACCAAACAAACTTCAAGACAACAAGAGCAAGCCAAGGACTTTGGAGATGAAAGGAAGATGTATTCTGCAAGAACAAAGCTGATTATAAATTCAAATACAGACTCGGCTATTAAACTGCCAAACATATACCTAATTTCATTTTCTGATAATAAAAAAGTCTGATTAAGAAAAATTTATCACTCCACCTCGAACACGCCCATTACACAGCCCTTCACATTACAGTAGGAATTTGCCTCTCTTTGTTCCCTGGGATTTCCCCGTGTGACCACATGAATGCTGTAAATCACACTCTGGAGCATGACTGGCAGCCCCCTCCACTAAGAGACAAAAAAACTGTATCAGAGGCGGCAAATCACTGGGTGCTAATCCCACGTATTATTGTGTCAGCACAGCTAGGTGACAGACACAGGCTGACAGACACTTTGTGTGCTGCGTGCTTGTGCCAAGAACAAAACCTGCCACTTCAGAAGGAAGCTAAAAGAATAAATGCTGAAAAACCCTTCCATAGTTGATGTGGCAGCTTCTTGAAAACTGCCCCTCAGCTTCCTGACCTTGCAAATCAACACAATCAAGCAACAGAATTGATAATAAAACAACTCGAGAATATACCACACTCATAAACAGGGTGGGCATCCATCTGTCATGTGAGGATGAGGAGATCTGCTAGAGAGAACTAGGGGGTGCTCTGTTGGAATCTGGCTGGGCTCAGCCAGAGTCGGACACAAAGAAACATTACGAGATCCATTCCTATACTATGGTTTCATGTGAGGAGTAGGACAGTTCTCATCCTAAGGGCTCTCCAGGAAGAACAGGTATGACAGAAAACCTCTCCATCCTGCAGCTGTGTGGTTCTTTAAAGACCCATTCCTTCTCTCCCAAATTCAGGTCCATCCAACCATGACTGACTCTGCTGTAGCTGTTGCTAGCCCCATAATGGATGCATCAACATATCCAGAAAACAAACAGAAGGAAAGGAAGAAGGACGTAGAAAGGGGAAGGTGAAGTTTGGAAGGTCTGTCGGAAAGATGGTCCATTGTACTAGCATCTGGTCGACTCTGAGCTCTTTCTGCGAGATGAGAGCTAACAGAGAATTCAGCACATCTGTGGTGTGAACATCAGCAGGTCTGTGCTTACTGAAATGGAAAACAACTCAGCAGCTGTAGGACGACTTCAAAACAAATTATGCATACTATTATATAGTAGCGATGCACAACACATCGATTAACATATCCATATCAGCCAGTGTTAATTTAAAATCAATACACTGGCCCAGTGTATCATATTTTGTGGCCTGGACACTGACTGCTACTACACCACAGCAGAATGTCCACCTAGATCCTGATTTTGATTTTCACTGGACTTCATTTAGGCCACAGTGTCCGCGTTAAAAAATACATCTCAGCCTAACGCTGAATTTCACAATCTGCCGAATGCATCAGCAAGTTGCTAACAATCAATTAAGAAAACCACCATCAACGTGGTGTGCAAGCCGAACCCCTGTACCCATATGGAAGACGTGTGCCGATATTTCAAGAATAACAAGGGCGTCGGGCCCTCATCCAGGCCCTTCGGCTACATGGATCTCCTTCCATCCAGGACGATAATGAGATTGGCTGCAGGCCACAAATCCCACCTCATTATTTCCCAAAGCAATTTTGTGCAGAAGATCCACTACCAGTACGCCATATGTGTGTATATATATATATCCCCTGTGTGCCAGAACATGGAGAATATAACGACAATATAACTAACGTGAGCCTGGGCCATGGAGGCATCCAGGTAAGACATGACAGGAAGTCGCTTAGTTACAAAAACACAGCTTTAATTTAAATCCCTGTCATGACTCCAGCGCTGACTGGATGGGATACGCTGCCAGTCGTCCCTCTCCCCTGAAGAGAAGGTACATGGATTTTCGCGGTACCCCTCATAGAGTACGTCACACCCATCTCCCATCTGCTGCCTGTCTGCCACAATTTGATCAGAGGTGATGACACCAGCCTCTGCCCACTACACGCCTTATTTTATGAAGGATTTACCTGACTGCCTGTCCAGGTGACAATTTTATATTTTTTCCCCAAATGCCACGTTTCTTTCCTCATCATTTTCCTTTCCCAATCTGTTCAAACACCTTTTGACAATTTTTCAGTGACAATTTTGTATGTATGAACTGTTATACAAACTTTTTGATTGATTGATTCACAGAAGAATCAATCCGAGCCATGCAGCTCATAGGCAATGGTCAGTGTATCATGTGACTCAAATGGACAAACAGTCTAATGCCTAATGCCAATCATAAACAGTCATTAAAGAACTATATATAAACCTTTAAAATTCTGACAATCCAAGGTTATTGTGTAAATAGAAAGATTTAAAAGTCCTTCCTCAGAGATGAGGATTTCAGACGTACCAGTGGATAGGGTCCACCACGATGGCCCTGGGATGAGACATATCTCCTTCCAGAAGTGTCTTCCTGGTTTGGGACGCTCTCTCCAGCCGGGCCACGCTGATGGTTTTCCGATAGCCGTCGTTCGTCCAGTACAGGTTGTTCCCGATCCAGTCCACGGAAATTCCCTCCACGTTATCGAGGTCTATAACAGCAGGTAAATAGCCCCACTGTAGCGCAACTACACCGGTGCAATCTATCACTGTCTGCATGGGGCCCTTTTTACGCTTCACACCCCAAAGCATTTTTTACGAGAGATTAATCAATTGTTCCAGTTAAAAAAAAACAAAGAATATGCAAATAATGCTGCTTACACAAACACATTTGCGCGACAGAGGTTGACCCCATTCTAGAGAACCTCTTCACTCTGTTCTTTGCAAGGTGTAATAAAACATGCAATGAAGGTCTTAATTAATCATGGAACAGAGGAGGTACCATACAAATTTCCGGCCATATTTGGAGGTCCAGTCAAAAAAAGAACACCATGCATAAACAAGCATACATCAAGAACTCTGAGATGTACATACTCCCCAACACCGTTAGGTATGTAGGCCATGTGTTTTACATTTATGACTTCCCCTCCCTTTCTTCATCGCTTCCAAGGATGCACCCGATGCCCACCATCTTTGAGTATCGTATCCCGCCCGCTTCCATCGATCCTCTGACGACCAATCAGGAAGCTGGTGGTGTCGGCAAAGTAGATGTAGCCAGCCTCGGCGTGAAAGTCCAGCGCCCGTGGGTTGACAAGCTCCTCGATCGGCGCCATGTGCTCGTCCCCAGACTTGATGTTCATGTCCAGGCCTCGGATGAGTCCCGGTCGGCCTTTCCCGTAGAACAGGAACAACTCGCTTTTGAGCTCTGCGAGGGCAACACAAACACCACAAGCATGTCCACCAGACTCAGTTACCCAATTTACCCCAGCGTCTAATTAATCAGTACGATTAATGCACCTTCAATCTGGGACTAAGCGTGAAACCTGTTCCTTGGACAAAGTGAATGCAAAGCCTGAAGACCATGCTCATTACATCACCTTAATTAAAAGAATTAGTTTGATTCGATAAGAGCCAATCAGTCAATCACGACAGTCTGTTTAGGACAGTCTGCGGTTTCCGCGAACATCTGACTGGTTAAGTAAAAACGACATTGGGATACATTCATTTGTTCTGGCGTAGGATGTTTTTTTGTTTTTCACGATTTGTTGTTAGATGCCAGTGGAACAAGTCACATTATTGCCAGGCTAATTAACCCTGAGGTACGTTAACAAAGGCGGGGGGGGGGGGGGGGGGGGGGAAAACAA
>JAODUD010000001.1:50625905-50663732 GCA_026784285.1 Stomatorhinus walkeri | reverse complement strand
CCTCAGAGGCCAGGGGGGGGGGGTGTCTCTCTGAACACCCAATCTATGACCCATGCAAGCTGAGAGTATCACCACCACAGTTCTGCCACAATAGAGTCTGGAACAGAGTGTCCCATACTGCAATAAGCAATCAACCCACCCAGTAGCAATCCACAAGGGTGCAAGCGGGGGGCAGGCTAGCTTAATGACCCTATTACTCACAAGGCCCCCTGTGCCACCAGCTCTTTAGGTTCACCCTTCATTTCAGTTGGATCCCCCTACCAGATGTCGACCGTTGCTGGAGTAGAACAGCAGGGAAAGTTGTGTTCAAACCACCTTTGTGCCACCCTTTATTTGTTTGTTTAGTCTTTCCAGACACCTGTGGTAAATGCTGTTAATTAACTTCAGGGAGCTGAGTGGTTCATGTAGCCAACCTTGATAAAGGGTAAAAGCCTCCTCTTTCCGACCATTTTCCAACCTCCAACTCCAGCAGTCGTAACTAGTGGGTCAGAGAATGTAAACTATCATTGTAATACTGTGTTAAGTTAATCCCATCTACCACTAATGACACACTAGGAACATTAACAAAGGTCAACAATTGATCATTAAGACACAAATGTTCTCTAGTTACGTTCAACTGTGAAACCAGCTGGTTACTCAACAGCTGATAATTATGCAGTAATTATGACACGATAAAGTCATTATGGCTATTCCATCTTCGGTAATCATATCTCGTTGCAAAATGTTCTTTAATAATATGTTAATAATAATTTGAATATTCTTTAATAATACGTCGAGCCGTCTGACATACGGCATGGTGCCGGGTTTCCGTAGTTTTCACGTTGCTATGGGGAACAATTACCATCCCTGTGCCATTCAGTCGCTTCTTTTAATGAAGTCCAGCTGGCTCCTAGTGACTAACTGGCTAAGGTGCGTAGGGCTGCCACTTCTTACCGCTGGCTTGGTGTTTTGCTTTGTAAATGTTTATTTGGTTTTTAACACTTTGCTATACTTTCATATGAAAGGTACCTCATTCCCATTTTGCTAGCTCTCTTAAAAATCTTTTTTTCTCTGAACCTCACCATACTCCATCACCCACTCTACCCAAGTGGCAGACTCCTGCCCCACAAACTCCCACAGTAATAATCAGCCACATCTCTATGATTTATATTTGTTATCCTGGGCTAATGTTTCACCTTAACATCCAGGGAATATCTGGGGAGCAGGCGTGTCACCAATTCTCCACCATATACAGTAGACCTGCCCAGCGGAGAACTGAGTAGCACCAAGAAATGTTCTTTTTTTTTTCCTTTTTTGCTTAATTTGCCATCAAACAATGGCCATTTTTCACTTTACTTCAGGCAGCTAATTTTCAATGAATTGTTAGTCACCAATGAGCTGTAATATTCCCTCATTTACAGGTTGAGCATTAATTAGCTGCACAGTACAGGTACACACGGTACAGGAGGTAGCAACACACTAAAATTAGCGTGCTTTGCATATGGTAGCAGGCAACAACAAAAACATGCCATATCTAGGAATAGAGTATGACCAAATAAAGGAGCCGCATGGTGGAGAAGCTGACAGACGGCTTGAGGCAGGGTAAGACCTTCCATCTTTGTGGTGATGCTGGCCGGTAAGCAGAGACAAACGTGTCTGTGTTGGGAAGAAAAGCCCTGGAGTGCAGACATACAGATACACACACGCACACACACACAGAGGGCTGTGTCAGGAAGGGGACCAGAGGAGAAGCTAAAGGCAATTTTTGTGGATTCATAAATTCAGAAGCGCTTCCTATTTAATAATGAGTATATCTTTAAACATTAAGACAGCCAACCTGTGAGCTGTCTGCGAGTTCCAGGAATTCAGCAGCAGCCGAACAGAGGATATATCTCTTAGAAGGCGGCATCGCTGAGTCGATGCAGCGAAGCTGCGCTCCTTGACATATTTATTTACTTAGTACATGTGAAGGGAACACGGGGAGAACGACTTCATATGAGGAGAGCAGGTCTGCACGTGTCCTTGCAAACATGCTGCTGATGGGGGGCTGTGACCATCCCATTTCTGCCGATGGGTCAGAACCTGCCAGAATCGCTGACCAATCGTAGGGCTCGCCACATACCCCCAAATACCAGAGCTCATTAAAAATGCTTTGTTTATTCACAGGTTTTTATTAAAACCTTAATTAATTCACCCGAGATAATTAAATGACTAAAGATGACCCATTTCAAAAAGCACATATGAAGAACATAAATCATTACATAACAGAACTTTTTTATTAAGAGGTTACTTTTGAATATCAATTACAAACCTGCTTTATAAATCTTGTGAAATACACTTTAACTTTAACAACATTAACCTACATTCACAATGTTACCCAAACCCTTTGTGAAATGCAGAATTTGGGTTCAATCACCTATGCCCTGTTTCAGGCTTATAAAATGTGCAATGACCTATGATAATTGTCAGTCATATTCACCCCTGCATTTTATGTCATGTTATGGTTACATAATCTGTCTCTTCATGACTTATTTAATAATTTAACAATTTAACAACCTATATATCAAGTCGTCAAGTGGCTTTTATTTCATACACACACACATATATACANNNNATACATACATACACACACATACATACTGTGTGTGTGTGTGTGTTTACGATTAAATACAGGTTACTTCTTTTATATATTGTTTACATCTTTATTTGTTAATTTCTCCAGATCTGCTATGGAGGTCACTAATGCCACACTTGATAATAAAACCTTTGAAACTTAAAGATGGACATGCCCTCCATGCTGCTTCTCTCCTCGTTCACAGAGCATTGTCGTCATTCCTGTGGTGGTGCTGGGTCACTAAGTGCATACACATGGCCAACACTGCCGCTGTCCTCCTCTACATGGCTTCTTCACTGCAATCAAGAGCCTGGCTGCTCTTAGCTATTAACCGCGCCTTTTGTTGCCCTGACAGGAGCCACGGAGGTGGCTGGCTGACGGAACTAATCCCCACTTCCCTTTGTCCGGCTGTACGGGGGCGAAACGGACACTTTAATCTGAGCATCCCGTACACCTGCAAACAAACGGCGAGCCTTCCAAAGCATCCGCAAGAGGACGCATGGAAAAACACCATGGGCTTAACTGGAGAATTAGTCAGGGATTAGTTCCCTCAGGAATTTGTCCATCAAGCAGGTGCCTTTAACAGGATTAAAGTGAATAAAAAATTAAAGAAGGCCATTGTGCAAGGAAATCATATACTGTAAATGTAACATTTCAATCACACTTGGTCGTGACTTTATTCACATATTATTAGGTCCTTCATGGATATTTGTGTGTGTGTGTGTGTGTGTGTGTATTTATTTATTTATTCATTTATTTTACTTTCTGTTTATTACGTGGGGAAAAAAATATCTGCCGAAACAGCTAGAAACACAACTTACTTAGCAAGCATAAGAGAACAATCTTGTGTATTAATTTACCTTAGATACAGAACTGGATAGACGATATCTGAAAATGCCCTTTCAACATTTCCCATGCTATACAGAAGAGCTGGAGAAGACAGGTCCTAGTGCATGCAGTCATGCTTCCTGTGATACTCTGAACATTGATACTCTGATTACAGCAGAATAATCTGGTACACTGCAATGTTTTTTCTGCATTTCATTCCCATTTTCCCTTGAATAACAGATGTATAATGTCTACCTCTACCAAAAAGATTATCTGCCTCTACAAATCATCTTTCTGACTGGCTATCTGAGTATGTTTTCCATTTCTTTCATAAATCTACATTTAAATAGCACATTCAAGCAACACTCAGGCATTTGCTTTATTTACTGTTTTAGTCTGAGTACTACTTAAGGACCCCCCTGGGCCATTAACCCCTTAGGTCTGACCCTAGGTGCCTGATTAAAATTTGTGCCTGCATCTCCTTCATTGCTCTACTCCATCTCAAGTTTTTTGGTGAGGGAGAACTGGCTTTTTCAATGACTACTTCTAGTGAATATCCATATTTTTGTTATATTTTTGGAAAGTTTTAAAAGCCTTATATGTTCTGCCGATTCCCCCATTTCACCTAGTAGGAAACCATTTTATTTTTTTTTTCATTCATGACAGATATACATAGATATAATAGGTATAGAGAATTAAACTATAAACAAAAAGAAATTGTCAATGTTAATCTTTCTCACAGAATATTAGCGTGCTCCAACACACCACTGGCTAATTAATCCTCAGAGCCTGTATGGATAATTACCCCTCTTTGATGGGTTCCCAACTTTAAAATACTGACACACTAAACAGCTGTGTTCCTCATCTACCATTTCAAAAAGTAAAACTGACACTCCCTTTTCAGGACCAAACAGCATGAATGCCCCAGAGGATCATGGGAATGTGGGGCATCACCCACTAATTAAATTTTGTCTCAATTAAATGTTAAGTGTTCTGCTCCTTCCATTTAATGAGAGGTTACTATACAGTGCAACATAAAACACCAAAAATTACATAAACTATCGAAAATGGTAGTTGACAGTAAGATTATTAAAGAAATGTCTTTTTGTTTAGCTAATATAATAGAAAATTACACTAAAATTTGATTGTCAAGAAATATGCTATAGTGCTATAGCCACATACATCTGGAAATAGTTTTCTGAAGACTATCTCTCTAGCATTGAAAATGTTTCAAGAGATCTTTTTCTATAAAGTGTAAACTATCAGGTGGTTCCCAGACACTCTAAAGAAAGGATGAATCACTAATACCTTCCTTCTCACTTCTCACTCAAAGCTCTCTTAACAGAAGATCTATATATTATACACAAACAGAAGCTGGCTATGGTTACTGGGCACTGAAGTTTATAACAATCAGAAATGATTGAATACTGCAGAAAAATGCACGCACGTCACAGAAGAGAGAATGCTCACGTTCTGAGGAATCAATAACGCTTAAAGTGCATTTAACAATAATCTATCCAACCATAACTAAAAATAAAACACTCAACAGGCCAGTATATCATGCGGAGAAAAGTGGCCCAATCGCTGCACTCAGTGACTTTAATTGGCATGACGCACAAATGCAAGTCAGTTCTGGTCATGCTGCTCCCTGAGGTTCTCTGGACCCATTCCGTGGAAATTGAATTGGGCAAATCTGACCCACTGGACTGTCACTTTGGAAACCGTGTGTGGCTCAGCAACTAGACTCTATTGTTATCACTGACATCTGAGAAGTTAAATCTCTGCGATGGTCCAGGATGACACCACCAGCACATGTGTAGGGGAGGATAGGAACAGACCACTTTATTTTACATTTCATCTACGCCTTTGTGTAATACTGCAGAACAGAACAGCTTTTATACATGAATATCCATGATTGTCCAATTCAATTATCCAGTTAATCAATTTTTATTATCATAACTTAATAAAGTTTTATGTTGTTTTTTTTAGCTTAATGTATGATGTTGATTATAGCTAATGAGTGATTTATAAATCATCACTTTATGCAAAATTAAATCAATTACTTTATTGGGAATTACTACATTTGCGGTTTTCTGTATTTAGCATTTAGTGTGCAGTGACTGTTTGTCCTATAGCAGACCGAAATGGCTGAGAAGCACAGTTTAGGGAGATCTTCACTGACCATGCCATCCAATAGGACCGTCACAGGCTGTCCTCAGCCAGGGGTCTCTGCTGTCACTGTGCATCACAAACATCACATTCAGCCATTCTCCTTTCTCTCTGGCTCCTTTGGTGTGAATGCACTCTAATTAGTCTTAATTCAATTATCCTTATCAGTTGGCTTTGGCCCAGACTGTGTGTTTTAAGGTGTCTGCATCAGTGATGACTGAATTTGGCACACAATGTATAGCAGTTGGTTTATGCCTGGGCTGACCAAATCAGTGACTGATATTTTAAAATCTCAAACTTACTAGCAGACATGCATGTGTAAGGTAGGTGCAGGAGTCTCTGTTCCTCTGGGGTAAGTTGTTTGTTTGTATGAATGAACGGAAATGGAAAGTAAATTAAACAAGTTCATCAAGAAGTGTTGATAGGTGGGGGGGTGGCTGGGTAAAATGTGTCAGATTCCTCGGTTGCTTTGATTATTTATCTGTTGGATGTTGCTCTTGCTTTCCGAACGGAAACTAATTAGTCTCAGTTTGCTAATATCTGTTGCAGACGTCACTACTTCGTGATAAAGGTTCAGTTATGCAATGCCGAAACAGACGCAAACCAGAGGCTCCTCCTCTCCAGCCCTCTTCATTGCAGTGTGTATTTAAATAGCCTCCCAGCTCCTTTGACCAGTAAAAATGCAGTGACCAGGTCAAGCGTCTCCAGTGTAGGGCCTCCAAAATGACCTCCCCAATACCCATCTGCCAGAAAGCTGCTAAGAACCCAAGAAGGGGGAGTAAAACATCCAGATGTTTGTGAAAGTATATCAGATTATTTTCATTAATAATACTATTAGATACTTTATTAATCCCTATGGGGAAATTGTCTTTACGCCTCCCTCAACATGCTCTTTGTAGTTGTCCATGAAGGGCAGGCACCTGTAGCAGCACCCAGGGAGCTGGGGGTTAAGGGCCTTGCTCAAGGACCTGCAGATGTGCTGAGGTTGGGATTGAACTGGTGAGCTTTTGACTATACTGTAGGTACACAGGCCACATGCTGCCCCCTTATAGCTTATGAGCTTATATGCCTCTCCGTGAAAACAGACGTACATTAAATAATCTGTTAATGAATTTACAAGTCCGTTGCTGAGCGATGTTCTCCCCCAGCTCCTGCAGAATTTTATTCATGTGTCACGAACAGCAACAAACATGCTGAGGATCTTCCACAAGCAGCTGTGATCCAGCTGGGGGGGGGCATAGCTGTCCCCCGCTGATAATGCTCAGGCCTGCCCCCATCCCCACCCCCGTCCCGCCCCTGAGGTGATCTCACTCCATGCTGTCCCAGATTGTTTGATCAGCTCTTCAGGCTGGTGACAGCAGCCCAGCCTCGCATGCGGATGTAGCGTCATCCAGTGTTCACGGTCAGGCCTGAGAGATGATGCCAAGTGTGAGTAACAGAGGGCGGCGTGTTACTGGGGGTAACGCGTGGAAAGTCAGCCCTCCATCATGGGGGAAACAGCTCATTATTCACTGCTTAATATACCCTGAGCAAATTTAAAAATGTTATTTTTATATATTATAAATGTTATATATCTAAACACTGTCACCCTATTTTACATATTTTACTTGTTCAGGTCATATAGTACATTGTCTTTTTACACGTCAGTATCAGCGAATACAGGTACAAAGGATATATTACGACCATAAGTGCAGTGAGACATTAATGTCTATTTAAAACTGAAAGTACAATGAGAAGGGGAGGTGGGGGAGCTTGGTCTACACTGAGGTGTGGGGCTTCTGTAAAAAAAAGAAAGAAAGAAAGAAAGAAAAAGAAAGACAATGGTTGACGCTGCAGAGCACAAGGTCTAAGCTGCTTACATTTTTTAAAAAAAGGAGGTGAGGGGAGGGGGCTTCGTCAGAGCAGCCCAGGCAGAGTCCCAGAAACCAGCAGATTTTGTCACGGTCATGCATACTTTGAGAGTTACCCGAAAGTTGCATAGAATTTAAAAAGGCAGAAATGAAGTGTGATTGGGTTTCTGCTATAGAGTGTCTGTCATAATCACAACAGAAACAGGCAAAGCCGAGGTACTCATTCAGCCATGCCTTCCATCAACATGGCCCCTCATGGTATTGGATATCCAAAGTAATGACCTTGCACACTACTAATCTTGGTCCCTCCCTCATAACCAGAAGGGTGTTGGGTCAAATCCCAGGAGGGCCATGCTATGGGAACCTTAAATCATAATTCCCGCCAGTAAACTTCTCTGCTGTAAAAACTGCAGGTCATTAAAGCAGCAGCCAAGCATCTGAACATAGACCAGCACTCAGGTCAATTTCCCACGCCTTGACACCGCATACGCGGATGGAAGCAGCAAACAGTTGAGTCTAACGGCTGACAGCATTTCCCCTCGCCCCTTAATGCTCATGGGTTTACTCGTCACATGGAGGAAGAGAAGCTCCTGTAGGGAGTGGGACGGTCATCCCGTGGGAGCTAGGAGAGGCCTCGGGGGGTTGTTGTGTTTTAGCTCAGCCTGTCAATGGGTGTAAATTATGTTTGAAGCTCTGCTTATCCCAGCAACAGCAGGAAAGTCTCTGCAGTCCTCCAAATGAACAATACTGGAAAGAGACTGGGATGCATTTGTATGATTCTATTGGAATAACCCCTCCCATTGTGTTCTCGGTACCGGTCCAAGCCCATGTGGCACTCTAGGCACTCTTACCCGTCATGGGGGTCCACCAACCCTAGCGGTAAGTTCCTCACAGTAGATTTTGCCGACCATGGACTTCAAATTTCATAATTTTACTACCTGCCTGTGTACCTGGAATTTTACTATGTGGCTATGTGCCTGGTCCCTCACTGTCCTTGGCACACGGGCCTGCCAGAATCATTATTTCCTGTTTGGTCAGCACTTTCCTAATGTACAAACACATTATAAGACAGCCCCGCCTTGTGGGATTCAGGGATCTGGCGCTGCTGTGTCTGAATCTCTATGGCTGACTTGCTACGTGTTTGCCATGAGCAGCGACAGCAGAATATACACGACAACCATATTACTGGGTGAATTACGATTCCGTCTCTTACGTCTTATTTCTAATCAATCACTTGATGCTTTTTATTAGATGGATCTAGTTTTGGCAGAATGGTTTAAACAAATCTCTTGCCTTTTTATAAAGAGAGATCATAATGGAGCTCTATAAACGCGGCTCTTAATCACATTTCACTCAAACGACTCTCTAACGCCCAAAACTTGTAAATGTCGAACATGAAACAGGCAAAAAATGTCACAGATTAAAAATGTCATGAGTTAAATTGGCCCTCGATATGTGCCTTTGATCAATATCTCCACGTCTTTGTCTTGTTAAGCAAATGCCAGTTTCAGCTGTCCATTAACATTTAAAAGACAGACTCGATGTTAATTACATTCTACAAGGCTGCAAACGAAGCCTTACTGTATGTTCTCTGATATCACTTTTAAATTATAGGCAAACATAAGGAAAAAATACACAACAAAGTCAGTGATTTTTCGAGAAGCAGAAGTTAACTCAGGAAGAGCTTCAGGCTCGTGGGTATTCTAAACTCTGTGAAATTATAAACCTTTTATGGCCCATACTAACTATAAAAATGTATAGTAAATACGTTTTTTACGGTCTGTTGTGGTGACTGCTATAACTAACATTGCAAGCAATAAATTAATTAAGTGTGATCCCTCCACTGCCTTGTCACTAAATGTCCCGCGGCTTTACGCAGCGCCTTTCCGGCGTGTCATTTCCGAGTTTCTGCCCAGCACTCCACTAAGTCCAGCGCAAGTACGGCATGTTCAGTCCACAACGGCAGATGCGCGATAAGATGCCTGTGTTTTCTCTGAAGGTCACTGCGTTATGTGGATGACATCGGCGAGTCAGCGCAGTCCGCCTTCCGATGCGCTTCTCTGGGTTGCCGTTAAAGAGCAAGTAGCTAAACCACATCCTAAACCATCAGCATGGTCTTTGCTGCTGCTACCAGTTTTCCTGCTACCAAAGACTGCTTCTGTTATCCATCCTTTCCCCCCCCTGTTCTTTCACTGGGAGATGTTTACATGTACATTTCTAAACTGAGATGATGTACAATCATACCCAGAGCACAGTTCTATTTGAAAGTTGCACTATGTGAAGCGTATTTATTCATTCATGCATCACTGTCTTGTGTGTCTAACTTGTCATGTTCTGTGTGAAGCTGTTTTTTAAGTCTCGGATAAGTGCTATTTTGTTTCGCTGTATGCCTGCATATTTTGAAATGATAATAAAGTTTGACTTGACTTCATTTGACTTGGTGAACAGCATGAAACTAAAGCAGAAATCCTTGATTACACACCAAGAGTCGCTGTCTGGGTTGCACTCTCTCTCCCTCTCAGATAAACACCAGTGTGGGCAGCTCCGCGCCGCATGGATCTCTCACCTACACACCCGTCAAGAGCAAAATGATTACAGGGAAGAGCCAAACCGGATGAAACCTGATAGACTATAATGCTGAATATTCAACACTGCAGAGTGTTTAACTGAACAATTAGACATGTGGGCAGATTAACAAGAGCAAATCAATAGGCCTACATACTGACACCTCATTTAAAAAAATAGTTAAAAATGCAAAATGGGACAGATACACTTTATTTCTTCATTTTTGTCATAATTAATTCAGAACCACAGCTGGCAAGATGGTATAAAAAAATTAAATAAAACACAATTTGACCTTGCCGTCAACATTCACCTTTTAAATCTAATATTAAATAAAAAGTCTAAAAAGACTGCTGAGAATCAGCACCAAGGGTGAAACGAAAGCCCAGCGTTTCACCTAAAGCAAACAACAGAGATCAAGTGCTATTCTGCAGTGAAATGGGCATCAACCAGGCACCGGGATTAACAGCGATTAGTACTGGTCCAAAATACCTGATGTAAAGTACTACTTATTCTGAAACGTAGCCCAGCTGAATTCAATCAGAGCCTATTCCACACATGCAGACGGGAACATCTGAATGCACCAAAGGCACAAGGCAAAGCTGCATGTACCCACATACAAACACGCACTGCCGTTTCAGCATGATACAAAATGCGTATTCCTTACGGGGTCCGTGTGGCCACGGAGTGAACAAAGTAATCTGGTTACAGCGCACTGCGGTTGATTACAAACCGGGGATTGTCCAGTTCTGGGTAATTACCAGGCTTTTCAGCAGCTCCATGCCTGCAGACTATAAACATTGGGGCACAGTGCAGCAGGACGTCAGCACTTCAGAGGTGTGGCCTGTGGACTGGGGCAATTTGGCGATATAATACAATGCCTCAAAGTTGCCCTGTGTTGGTTTTCTGGGGCAGCAGCTCCACTATACTAATATTTATTTATAATTATAACATTTATTTAGCAGATGCTTTTATCCAAAGCACTGCATATTTTTGAGAAAGCAGGATCAGACAGTCTCTGGAGTAACTTAGGTTTAAGGACCTTGTTCTGGGCCCCAATGGTAAAATCATTTAGTCGGCACTGGGAATTGAACTAGCAACCTTCTGATCAGAGGAACAGCATCCTAACCTGGTGCTATCTGAGCTTGGCTGCTTTACTTCATATTGATGACGCCCATATGTGGGACAGTGAAAAAGCGGAGTTGTCCACCAGGACAGGACCCGGTCTTATTGTCGTTTTTGGCTGGGTTTTAGGGCTGAGTGATGAATTCAAAACAAAGCCTACCATCCGGACCCACCTGTCCTACCTAAGGGCTGCCAGGCACAAGCTGTCAGAATGAGATGCACGTCCCGGCTCGTCAGAACAGAGTCTGTCGGCTGACCGCTGTATGAGACTCTGTCACGTGGTGTGAAACGCCATAGGACAGCCCTCTAACAGCTCCCTGCTGGAAGGCCCAGCAGTTTATGACCTGCCACCACCCCTCTGAGTAGCAACTTTGAGCTTGGAGGAAAAGCCACATCAGCCAGTGGACAGGATGTTCGATTAACAGGCTGGTGCTGATCTTTTAACAAACCCTAATTAAAAGCATATGTATTCTGCCGAGCTCAACAGCACACCTGACATCCCCTCACCTCCGAGAGTCTCTCCTGCATCACCACGCATCACTTTTGCTTGCTTAGTCACTGAGGGGCCATATGGCAGATGAACCCCATGTCCCCCTTCCCACTCCTCAGGAAAAGCATGTGTGAAAATGGGCTCCACAAATGAAGGAGAGAGAAGCAGGGATACAGGCGTGGAGCAGGCCGACTGTTGACTTTACGTTCCCCAGCTAAACCCACCCCCCCATGCTGTTCCCAGGAGCCAGCGGGGTATGGGTCATGTCCCATAAGCCTCGGGACAGCTGGGGTGTTTTCAAGGCTCGATAACCATGAGAAGTCTGACATGCTCCCTTGCCGGCAGTGTGGCGTGCAAAAATCGATACTTTGGATTTGCACCCGGAATACATACATACTAATGACCCCCCCCCCCCACATTGTATCCACAGGGTGGGGCCTTTTTACATGCAGTGACATTTTGGGTGGCACAGCGGGCTTAATGCCACCCGGCTTGGCTTTGGCGGCAGGTTGGGGGCTTAACAGGGAGGGCGTCACCGCGCCATCAGGGTGGCCGGGACCCGACAGAGAGGTGGCAGCCAACACGAGTGCACCACTGCTTATTTGCTTATGTCCCCGTTTCCATCAGAGCTCCAGGAGGAGCTCCACGCCCCCATCCCATGAGGGCCCTCCAGATTCATGCCATTTGTGTTTCTGTCCTGTTCTAGCAGAGAACAAAGCGACCGTATGGTCTGGTGAGAGGAGTCTTCAGCTTTCTGAAGCTCGACTGAGTCAACGGTACTACCATCTCCTGGGAGTTAAACCAGTAAACCTCTGAGTCACAAGTCGGCATCCTTAACTGGCAGATGCCTGCTGCCCTTCACATCCTAAATACGCAGGCAGCCCCCCCTCATCGCCACCCCTGGCCTGTCCTCGCAGCACCAGTTACTATAAAAACACACATGCCCCCAGCCACTGGCAAATCCAGGTGCGACTGTTGTTGTCAGGACTGCCAACGTAGGGAGCAGGTGAGAGGGGCTCCACATCGTAAAAGCCCAGAAAGTGTTGGGCCTGACGTAGCTTTCCCTGGGGTGCGTTGGGGGGGGGTGCAACGGAAAAAGCATCACCCAGTCCCCTTAGAGCTGTCAGAGGCATGGTATGAAATCCTCAATGAAAAATGATGGGGCAATGTGTGGTTCAGCAGGTTATGACGGCAGAGTAATGTCACCGTTGGGCCCGTCAGCAAAGCCATTAACCCCAAAAATACTAATTAAAGGCACCCACTAACCACAACGGTGCCATTCCTGATTAGCTATAACTGCAGTTTCCTGATTAGTTCTGTTTTTGAAATCATTAGAAACACACTGAGAATGGAGAGGCGTGCGCCCCCTGTCACACGCTGCCGGACCTCACCTCGACAGTGCATGCCCTCGTCATAGCCATCCTCGCAGTCTCGCGCACCGTCGCATAGCTTGTTGAAGTGGATGCATTTGCTGGTGCCGACACACTGCATGTGGTTAAGGGGACAATTCACCAGCATGTCTCCAGGACCTGGAAGAGAGCGAGCAGGTGCTATTAACACCCTGTGAAATAAAGCACAACCATTTTGATGCTCAGTACCATAACCATGTATACAGCTGGATGAACTGAAGCTTTCTGGGTAAAACATCAAGTTCAGCAGTGTCACATGACGTGACATTATGATGTCATCATGTGATATCATGATGTCACAATTGGTCCAAACAATCCTCTAATTAATGATAACAGTATTTTTAATGTTATGGGCAGCATATGGCATAGTGGTTAAGTGGTTAGATTTAGAATCGCTAAGGATGCCAGCTTAAACTCCAGCAAGGGTTTTGCTGTTGTACCTGACAGAGCTTAGCTTGAAATATGCAAACCAGCTAAATTTAAATAAACACTCATTGTCACTTTCCCAACAATTCCAGTACAGTGCATCAAGCTTTCAGTGTCCAAAACAAAGCAGATCAACCTGCAGGAGGGTTGTGCACCATTTAACAAGCACTGGAGATTGTTTATAAATGTGCCCTCTCCCCTTGCACCGTTCATCGCCTTAAATGGGCATTGACATGCTCTTCTGGGGAGATAAATAGCTCCGTGTAATTCGGCTCCGTTTAATAGGAACCCCATTCCCTGCATCGTGAGCGAAATTATGTCCTCAACTTACCCATCTCTCTGCTAGCCTTGTTTTTCATTTTGAACCAAAACAGGCACTTATTTTAGATTGCTGGACAGCAAGTTCTGCTCACGACAGATCACAGTAAAAGCAGGCATCGCCACGGACGGCCGCTTGCACTCGCTCCTTGCTGACATCAATAGTTTCTGTGTACGTTTTGGCTCAAACAGGATAAACACTTCGTTTCCATCACGCTGCAGAAACCCCATGTTTATAAAACAGCCTCTCGATTACCTTTAAACCAAGGCCATGAGATCGGTTGAGGCTAGAGCTCCGATTCCCGAGGTAATGAACCGCCTGTGCAATCCGTTTAGGATGCCACTGGGGTCCAGAGGGTTGCGACAGCATGCGGGTGAAGTTAATAATCACAGAGTTGCATTAATGGTACGTAAAACCAGATCTGTTAGTGCTGGAAACTGAAGGAGCGAACCACAACAGAATATACCAAGAACGGCTTGATGTCAGACCTCTCTCAGCTCCTACCTGGGGGCATCTGTGCATCTGGATGCATTGTGTTTGTTAAGTGCCCTTAACCCTACAGAATACGGTCACCTCAATAGGGGCAAGGGGACTGTATGGCTTCCTTACACACTGTGAGCCCATTTGCCAGTTGCTCCTATAGCTGGAGCTGTGCTAGTGGCCAACATTTCTGCCATTCTCAGGGAAGATTCCAGCAAGGCCCAAACTTGGATATGTTACCAGAAGATGAAACTAATACAGCAATACACACGTGATTAAATGTACAGATATCACTAGTTTGAGTCATACAATCCCTGCTGTGCAAATGTTTACAGTGAAGGCTTCAGACAAGAGGGAACATCCCGGTGTGCGTCTCAAGTAAACGAACACACCGCGTGCTCTCCCGAAATAGCAAGTATACCTCTTCTCCCGCAGGTATTGCACCTTAGGCAAATGACGTTACATCATGACCCAATGCTTGGCAATAAAAATCACATTCTAAGGGCTCGGCAAAAGTGGTTTATTTGTGAAGTGTTTTTGGGGTGTGCTGGGGGGTGCGTTTGGTGCCAGCACCACGGATCTCATGGGACCCCATGATGGTTCCCATAACCAGCTGCAGGGTCAGGACCACACAGCCAGGTAGTGGATGGAGACCTTTAATTACACAACCCTTATACACTTTACAGGCTTTATCTTACCTCTTCCTGACATGTACTGCGTTATGTAAACACAGAAAATACACTTACTAACATCACTGCTTTTTTATTTTTACTGTCAGTATTGTTTTTTATTTTCTTATAACTTTTATTATTTTAATCATATTTATCTGAGCACGATTCAGGACGCAATACATAAAACTTGATACTTAAAGGACAAAAATGTCACCGGTGGATTACGATGGAAAAGATCAGAAAAGGAGGTCATAGCGTGGCCAGTGCGAGAGGCACGCTTCTCCCTGCAGCTTAAACATGTTATAAAGCACGATATAAAGAGCATCATGTGACGTGCTGTCACCATAGCTGGATCAGCTAAAGCTGCCCAGCTGTACATTCAGCCATCAGATCATGTCAGCAGGGTCTCATACGTTAACTTAATGCTGCAATTAAGCAGCCCGTTAGCACAGCCATATTTCACCCACTACATATTTAGAGGAATGATTTGCAGGGTGAGATGAGTATTTCTGCCTCAAATTCGACATGATTCAATTTGATAGTAGTCTCCACGTTTCCTAAACGCCACCAGCTGAAGCACGCCATCATGCTGCGAGAGAGCAGCATTCCACATTCGGATATCAGATTCTGGGATGAGAAAGTAGTCGTTTATGGAGCGGAACTGTAGCACACTGAATTGCCTGATGCCCAGCCGGTATTGACATTCACCCCAGCTACACCCAGCGGCAGGGTTCACTGTCACTCACACCACACATCTCTGTGGGGCCCATGAGGTTTGGGGGAGGGGGGAAGGCGGGGGGCTACTGGCCCCAAATAGTCAGTATACTAAATATTAAACAAACTTGTTCCTCATGTTGAAGCTGCATGTTCTGCCAACCAACTAGCTACTTAACTACTGGTTCTACTCACTAGCTATCTGGGGCGAGGACTGAAGTGAAACAGCAAAGGCCCCCGACGCCACCGAAAAGTGCTGATTACTGCTGCAGCCCTCGACCGGCTCCAGCGACTCCAGCACAACCGCGCCTTGCAAACGGATCACACACTAATTCCACCTGATGAGGGAGGAAATGAATATTCAGGAGGCGTGTCGCATGGTGGCGGTACGCAGATGGTCTCTGTACAGCCAAGGGATGATGGGAAATTACTCCCATCTTTTGCTCAACGGCAAATTACTATCTGGATTTCGCTAAATCCGACAAGGTCCTTTGAAATGAGAAGCGAAAGTCAGTGAAACGGGGGACAGCAAAGGAGGGGGTGCTCCTGACGGACATCTGTAATTGGGTAGCAATCAAGGAGACTGGGGGGGCTCAAGCTCACGGGCTAATTAAATTTACCCCAAAACCAAGTTCAGCAACCTTAATGAGCTACAGAGACTCAAACAGTGAGGAGCCCCATCCCCCCCCCAAGCAAGGGGCTTCAAAATTTTGTCTTTCATGCTTATTCTTAGCAGCATGTTCAGTCTGTCATGGCTGCTCTTTGCACTATTGCTCGAATCCATCTCACTCGTGCACTAAAGGCGTGAGTATCAAAACAACTGTGTGTTTCTGAACTGCGGGAGGAAAACAGACTGCCTAGAGTAACTCAAAATACCCACACAAACAACCAAACAAACAAACACACACAGAGCCTGGGGTACCTGTGACCTTGGAGCTGTGACGCTACAGTGCTGCACAGATTCACTCCAGATCCCTTCACACATCCAGCAAAACTCAGACATTCAAAATCAGACGGTCTGATGAACCGCACGCTTCTGAAATCAGACAAACTAAGAAGCCTCATACATTTTAAATCAATCCCACTCGATGTCACACTACAAAATGAATCTAATGAAGCTCTCACATTCGAAATCAGTCGCACCTATGCTATCAAAAATCAGACAGCCTAAGGGATGTCAGAGTTATCCCAGGAAAGAATTAAGGTAAAAATAAATAAAGTACAGGGATTAGGCCCTGATATACATGCAGCTAGTGGAGGCAATAGACATTTGCGTTTCAGCCTTTAATCAGGGCAAACAGTGTGGCTATGGCAAACAGTGCGAGGAAAAGTGACTTTGCAAACAAACTCACACTGAGTTTATTCACCTTTCAAAATGTTTGGAAGTCATGGAGGTTAACTCGTGATGCAGACTGCAGGAGCATGCCTCTAGCTGGCTATTTAAATACTGCCATGCTCTAAAATACTGACTAAATAAGAACTTTAATTATGTTGTCTTCCACAGAGCCTTCTAAATTAACGACTCGCAAAATGTACACATTAATTAAAGGGTCAAAAACTCAGTGCTGTCCATTTAATGGTAAAATTATAGGCCTAGGTGTATGTAATCTGTTTTTTTTTTCCTTAGGGGGTGGGGGTGCAGTGGGTGGAAAGATGGAAAGCTGGATCGATTGATCGATCAAAGGGACGATCAGTACTGAGCATTCGTCATGCTTTATACACTCTGCTGATTATAGTCTCTCCTGGCTGGTGATGATGCCTGTCTGTGTCTATCCTGTTTGTTTGATAGAATAATTCTCAGTATGGGGATGTATATATCTGTTTTTACCTGTTTTTATGAGATCAAGGCTGCGGCACTCACGCATCTGGCTGCAGCAGACAGCCATGTAGAGTCACATGGGTGTACGTGGCGCTCCCTTACTGCTGCTCTGATTCATATATGCCATAACAAGGTGGCTATCACGCATCGCCGCAACACGGTGCCAGGCCCACAGGATGCGGTATTCATTTTCCCCGATTTGAATCTGATACCTGGCATGCGCTGTCACTGTGGACATGTAACTCATACCAGGAGCAACGCGTGTGTATACAGTACAGTGTGACAGACTGACATGTTGTGACATTAAATTGCTTAAAACTCCTCTGCTACTCAGTAGAAAAGTGAGCCAGGGAAGAGGGCCACTAATGTCCATTTCACTTATACCCTGCTGCCCGAACACCACCACCTATCACACCCATACCCTGCTGCCTGAACACCATCACCTATCACACCCATACCCTGCTGCCTGAACACCATCACCTAACACATCTATACAATGCTGTCTGAACACCATTACTTAACACACCCATACACTGCTCCGTGAACACCATTATCTAACTTACCTATACTTTTACCATTTTAAGAAAGGTGACGAAATCTGGACCATGGGAACATGCAAAAGTTCATAGTTTGCACTTTTAACAGTTTTCTCTATGTTATAATTGTACCTGTCATGATGTGTTCCAATGTATTATTTAGTGTACTAATAATCAAAGTAATAAAGGTGCTAATTACTGTGACCTCCTCAAGTTTAGTTTTGTTGTTCCGCTTGAACGCCCTGGTCCAATGATTTCTTTCCCATGCTCCCAGCTTCTGTTTGCTGTTGCATAATGAAAGCCTTTTGCTTTGTCCATGATGGTCTTATGGACAACTGCAAACAGCAGGACATCAATCAGTTGTCAGCAGTCATACCACCTGCAGTTCAAATTAGCTAATTCACCTGGAGTTAAGCAGATTTGGACTTGGTCAGTACTTGGATGGGAAGGGTGGGTTACTGTGGGAAGAGGTGTTGGTGTGGCCTACAGGGGAGCCCATCCCAGTGGTCTGGGTGGATCCCAGTGTAGTGAGGGGGACAGCATGTAACTATCAATAACATCAATAATTGAGTAATTATTTATAATATAATAGGTGCATTACAGGGTCACACATACGGTCAATTTAAGGCTTAAATTGTTAAATTAAGTTGCATGTTTCTGGTCAATGGAAAGTAACTGGAAAAAGCCAAACCCAAATGGGGTGAAATCTATACACAAACCGGCGGTGTGCAGTGACAGCGCAACCTGCTGCACCACTGTGCCATCTTAATAGGCTTGTACAATATGAGATGTCAATATCAGTTCATGCACATGCAATTGTCACATTGTAAGGACTGCAGCAGTCTGCTGGGTTCAAACCATCAATACGTTGTGCTAAAACATTTTTGGTCAATCAAAGGGAAAAAAAATTAGGAATAGTTCCTTCTCAAAATTATCTAGTACATGTTTAAAAAATCAGTTTAAAGTTCACCTCTTGCATGAGATCTCATACAATCATAACCATTCTCGTCCTCGTTGTCGGACTTAGTCATAGACTGTATGGTGCATTTGTAAGAAATTAAACAAAAACGAGCAAAGAGGAGAAACGTGAACAAGGCCAAGTCATGAAAAGATGTTGGAAATGTACTATATGGAAATGTTTTGTATTCCAGAGACAATACTGAGCTAGAGCAAGTGACTGCTTTGTGTCGGATGGCACAGCTAATGGCAATATCTCCACCTTACTTGTTAGACTATGCTGGTAGATAATAAGTTCTATTTAGCTGTATAGTTTATTTTCAGCTCATTAATGTCACAAACATATCAAATATCGTTCAGCCCTACTCAAAACACACAATCACACACAAAATAATGAATATTATATGGTTAATAAGTACCGTATAAGTAAGATGATGTGGATAATAGCAGGGCTAACATTTTTCATAATGCCTTTATATTGCATTCATAAAATGTTCAGTACACCTTCATAATGTGTATATTAAGTATTCAAAAATGTCATGTATGTATATATCTTAACATCCTAACACCTCTTAAGTTAAGGTATGTCGGGATGCTAACGTGTACTTGCATGCTGCTTATGAATGTTCTAAGAATGCATAATGAATGCATTATGAAGGTGCACTGACTATTCTATGAATGCATAATGAATGCATTATGAAGGTGCACTGAATGCTCTATGAATGCATAATGAATGCATTATGAAGGTGAACTTAATTTAAAGAACTACTTTTTGTTTTAGCAGCAACTTTTAATATTTTAACATAGAGGAATCATTGAAAGTAAATTAAGCAAACTGATTTATAGTCAAAGTGATGAAAAGGACAGGCTAGGCTACTCGGAGAGGCTAAATGGCACATATCCATGGCTAACGACATATTATTGAGTCCCTCAAACCTGAAAGTCTCCTTTGAGATGTATTTGACAGATGACAGTATTTTCGTTTACTTTTAATGTGAAGTGCTTCCACACTAGAAGATAGAGAGTGGTTTTCACCCTCTATTTTCACCTTAATCTACTATGTGTCGTCTCCCTTCCCCCATATTACCAAGTAATAGAGAAGGAAAATTTTAATTGATGCGTTTTAGTAATCGAGTATAATCAAGTAACCATGACAGCTCTACAGTGCTGTAAAAATGGCACCGTCCTTCAGATGATTCATGGATAAAAGAGGTCCTTGCTTTCTGAGGTCATAACAGATCCCCGGGTATCTTTCAAAATAGTGGGGGTAGTACCCCAATGTCCTGGCTAAAAATTGCCCACTGTGGACCTTTCATGTCTGGCCTCCTAATCATCCTCTACATCGAACTGGTGAATTTTCTCCTGCCACTGTGTGGTGAGTGCACTGGCGCAGAATGGCTATCATCGCATTATCCAGGTGGGTGCTACACAGGGATGGTGGTTCAACTATCTCTCTTGGTTCTGTAATGAGCTTTGGGTGTCTCGAAACACGATATACAAATGTAACATTCATTCCTTCATCTAAAAGCATCAGCTTTTCATTTATGGCTTACTTTTGGTAGTTGCTGATTAGATGTGTTAAGCTGACTGGCCCCATTGACATTATGCTGCAGCTGTAAGCACACTGTTCAGGGTAATGAGAAGCCTTTGAGAGCCATTACGTGCTGAACCTCATTAAGCATCAATAGCCCTGATTAACTCATTACTTGACAAACTGACCATGGTCATACTGACGGTGGATGCTGCAGTCGATCAAAGCTTGGCTCTTTGGGTTCGGGGAGCTGTAGTGATTACTACTGAGAAGGTGACTATTTCTGACTGTCCTATACTGGACAGAGTGCTCGACAGTCGACCCAGCACCTTGAAGGGTTCACTAATGTTAATATGCAATTTGTTTGTGTGTTGCTGTTTTTCCCCAAACTATTCTCCTTTTTAGGACCTGGGGTGATATCCCACAGTCAGTGGGGCTCTGGAGTAGCTGTCAATCACGCGCAAGCTAATCAGCGTGTGGGTATGTGAGTGTGTTTGCTCAGTAAATTAAAAACTCAACACCAGGGACAGAAAATCATACCTCCATCTATTTATGTCCATTTCATTTCTTTATTGGTGTGAGTTTGCCACATCCACAGGGACTGGAGACGTCTACTTGCATTCGTCCTGATGGCTGTGGTCGCATTCATGAAGGCAATGGCATTCACACCGATATCCGTCGAGAATTTGCTCCGAAATGTCAGAGATCAGCTGCCTTTTTTCCCCCAAACGAAACACGGCCTTCATTTGTGGCATCTGTACTGAGATTTGAGTTTGCAGATTTAAGTTTGCACTTCTCTTTAGAGGGATGACTTTAAAGCTGGAAAAGTCACTGGGATTTCTCTTGCCGTAATACAGAAGTAGGAAGATACTTTGGGACAAGTCTTCATTGGGATAAACAAAGAAACACTGAGATGACATAACGAGAAGAGAAAACCTCGACGGTGTGATCACACCAATGAAAAGACACTGTCTTCCTTTCATTCCCCAGAATGATGGCCTCTATGGTGTTGCCACAGTGAGGAGTGTCATGTCATAAACACAAGCATCACTTTGCATGGCACGTAGAAAAGTCCAGGGCTGACTCCAGGCCAACGAGGAAGACAAATCCTAAATCATATTTCACTTCAGAATGGTGCAGGGCATGTTAAAATGTATATATGTGCATAATAAATCACATAGCAAATGAAATTAAGGACATTTATCATTTGCAGAAAGAAATGAAGGTGTCGCTTCATGGCCACCGTGAGTCACCCGTGAGCTCTCCATCGTTCGCAGATTACGTCCCGAACCACGGTGGGACAGTGAGAGGTCCATACATCATCAAGGAGCACCGTGCAAATGTGACATCACTGACACAGCCCCGGCACTTTCCAGCAATGTGCATCGAATCCACCGACTCTATAGTGAAATGAACAAAACATGTGAAGATTAATTCAAAGACAGACTGAATGGAAAGCAGGTGGTACCATTACTCTTTTGAGCGATGCAAATGAAAAACTGGGATGAAGATTGTTCTCTCTCACACAGAATATGATCCATTTATCATTTCCAGTGGCTCTCTTTGAATAACATGGGTCACATGTCATTTGTCTGCTTTGGATAGCTCAGTGATATCCCTCCAACTTAACCTCTCCCCCATCTGTGACCGAGGGTTTGGACATTCCAGTTATTACCAGCAGGGGGCACCCTGGATCAGTAAGGCCTGGAGACTTTGACTCACCGTGACGCATGGAGCGCATTAGGCACACATGTGGGTTTCAAAAACAGGCCTTCTTTTAAACCATACAGCTAGCTTGCTAAGTGAGCAGGAAGCTTCATGGTAGCTACCCCACTGAGGACAGGCCGTGGAGAGAATGGGCCCTCGCTCAATCTCCACTATGAGGCCCACGCATTGTTACTCTTCTCCCCGCAGGAAGCCCCCGTGGGCCAACCTCATGACAGTCACACACAGCGCAACGCTACCTTACGGTATACCAGTTCCCAACTGGATTCCCACTGGTGGGAGTGTTTTCCCCAACTGACACAAACATGGCCAGCTACCAGGCGGCAGCTTGTGGAAGATCTCTGACTGAAGACTGAGATCCATCCATCTGCTCAGGCTAGCGAGACTATCGAGGTAGCACAGGGCACAAGGCTCGGCTCCGCCATGGATGGGGCACGACAACAATTGCACGATATCAATGAAAAATAAATAAATCAAAGAAAAAAAAAGTCAAAATCCGGCTACAGTCAGCATTCAGGGGCAATTAAAAATCCCATTGCAGGCTGTCCTGTGGTGAAGTTCAAATACGTCTTATTTAATGTGTTATTAAGTTTAACACTCTGGTACAAAAGACGCATGGACTAGATTCAGTTAACTGCAGAGGAACATATGTACTCACTCCACACGTCCACACATCACACTGGAGGGTAAACAGAAAGATAGAAATCAGACAGCTATATAAACAGGTAGGGACTCATAGGAGCAGGAGATAGAACCTGTCATACATCTCACTCTGTACCCTCCATATAGTGATCAATACAGGAGTCCCTACCTGCGAGGTGATCCATCCAAAGAGGTACTCACGTTTTACTGAAATCACACTAGCGTGACAACAATATGTTTCCTACAATGTCCAAATGTGACATGAAAATCTCTGAGCAATCAGCAAAGTTAAAATAATTCATACGAGCCAAAAAACTGGAACACGAGCTGCTATAACCTCTCCAGGTGATGTCTAAGCCAAGCTTAATGGAGTTTAACCTTAAACATCTTCAAAAAAGAAAGCAAATAATGGCTGGATGCTGCTGAGTACCCAGGAGATTTAGAAATCTCTCACTGGGAATACCATGTCTGTGAGCTGCATCACAGAAAACATCTGTGAGCTGCATCACAGAAAACCTCAGAACTATGGCTTCAAAAAAAAAAAAGCCTCTGCAGATGTGGCTTTTCCTGCACTTTCCAGAAGCTTGTCTCCTGTCCCTGCTCATGTCAGGTAACATGTCTTCCCTGGGCCTCTTGGGTAACATCTCCAGCACCCGCTCCGTGGGATGCTGCATCTGATCCACATCACTCACTCTGCCTGCAGGCTGTGTGTGAACCCATTGACTTGAAATGCTCCTGTTTGACCCGAGCAGATAATTAAAGGATAGGAACTTTGAACGTTGTCATCGTTACTGTCCTTTGACAACATTCTAAACTAGCGGTCCTACACCTTGTACCGAACGGGCTGGACAGGCTGCTGACAAAAGATATATCCTCCTAGAAAACGATGACAAACTCTGAGAATGTAGAAGCCTGTGTTCCCATTCAAGGAAGATCCACTGGTGCGGCCAAAAGCGTGGAAAGCAGTATGAGTAACCCAGCCCACAGGAAGGCTAATATTCAGATGGAAATGATCAGAGCTACACCCGAATACCCTATCCATGATATATGCGGAAATATTGAGGCTATAAGACTGCCATAAATGTAAATAAAAGTTAGATCCCCCTGTTCAGGCCGGCAGAATTTTATTCTTGTAACAAAGCATGCAGTGCTGGGTGTCGACATTTAACATTCTGCTTGCTTAGCGTCGCGTCAGCAGACTGAAAACACTCAACAGTGAAACGCATCTTTTGTCATCCTCTCCCAAAGCTGGGGGCAGTAAAATCAGCTTATTCTTTTGCATTTTACCAGGGATTCTCAACACCCTGAAATAAACTACATTTTGCCACTTTGGCTACAGTCTGAGCACTGTCACATTTCCCGGTCCACTATGGCCATTTTTGACTCAAGCCTGCTGCCACACACAAACCAGGTGGTCGTCTTAAGCTGAGGGACAGACCCCCCAAGCCATATTTGAGCCAGGAAATAACAGCACAGTCAGATCCAGGACACAGAGACCCCCCCCCCACCCCCACCCACCAGTTCACAGGACATCACCGTTTTGCAAGAATTTTAAGAAACGGGGGTCAGAGCAGCTCACACCTCCTGCCACAAAAACATCAGCTTAAAGGTCATTTCTCTTACAGCATGCAAAGCATTTCATTGTTTTTGACTCCACCACTTTCCAACTGACCCTTTTTCACTGGGAGCACATTTAAGGAGCAGCCCACTTGGACGCAGCATATGGAAAAGATTCCTAACTACTTGCACTTAAAAACGCAGCATGACGCCCTTCTATGAACCAGAGCCGGCAGCATTAGGTCCCAGAGCAGCTTACCATTGCAGTGTTTTCTGCATTGACTGGAAGTCAACATTTAGCATATAGCCACTAAGACGTAACATCGGTTCTCTTATTTTTCTTCAGTCAGCCCAAATAATACCACTTTACGCAAGGCTGCATTCTCAGCCTCATTACAGAACGACGGACTCAAGCTGCCTCTTCACCGCCATGTCGACAAGCTCTTTCGCTCGTTAATACAGCACATGCTTATGAATAATGCAGCGCGTGGCGTGCCAATAATCAGCCGTTCATACAATCGCATGAGCAGCTCAGCCATGTATTACAAATCACCGCTCCGGTAACTAAAGCAACAGTACTTATAAATGCATGAAAATGCAACGGAGGATGACAGACAGTCTATTTGTGGCGAGATGCACCACTGGATATGCATTGTTTTTTATTATTAGCAATATCGCATTGTAGCTTATGTGTTCATGCTCCGTGCCAAATAATGCTTTTGAGATGTTTAGTGACAAACACAAATTAGAGAGTTTAGCTCATTATAGGCAGGGAGGGGTAAATAAACAAAAGGGAGAAAGAACATCACTAGGGGTACAGAAGACGCTTAGAGTGCAGCATTCACTACTGAGGTTACTTTGTACACACTTATTTAAAGGGTTCATCTTTCACTAACTCACACACATTCCAGGTTTTTAGACAGACCAGAGATGTACCCACTGTGGGATAAAACTCCAAATCCCACTTCTTTTAAATCTGAGCTACATCTATGTTCATAGTATCTACTGACCATGGAAACAAAAAATAGGCAAACCAATTAAATCTTTCCATGTAGAAGATCAAACCAGAGTATCTGAAGAGTCCCCCCAAGGAAATTAAAGTTCAGGGACATATCAATGCTGGAGGACATGCCCTGGAAACATCTAATCACCCTGAGGGAGAGCCGTGGGCAAAGAAATGGCACAACGTGAAGCTCTGTCCTTCAGCAGGCTAACAAAATGCTAATGCTGCATTAGCCTCCAGGCATCCTTGCTGCAGGTGCCGATTCTCTAGGGGAGTGGACACATTTATGAGCATTTTACTCTAACATATGAGGGTGCTGGCCGACATCCCGCGTAAACTGTCCTTATAAAACTGAATCAAACAATGGAGCTGCAGCATACCCATTTAAAGTGGCCAGACAAAAGCATCCAGAAGCTTCTAAAAGACCACTCTCATGTGAGCGGCTTTGCTTTAACCTCAGGGCTGTGCTTTTCAGCTACTGCACTGCAGAGGGCACTGAAAGAAACTGTGACGTGCTAACGCTGTTCTAGGCCTCGTTTGTGTGATAGCCGTGTCTATGTAGCCAGCTAGCAAGTAACTGACCAGTGCTATGGCTAATGTTATTGTAAGACCAGGTGACCATTCCAACAGGAAGTGGGGTTTTCTGATTCAGCACCCAAAGGCTTGATGAAAGTCAACACACAGTCAGATTACAAAAATATGACTAACAGAATAACACCATCTTACATTTAATCAGCGTAGAAAAAAATGCCATGTGCAAACAAAATAAAAGATTCTATTAACATTCATGAATCTCATTTCCAATTAAAAGACTATTTACAGGTAATTAAATAAATTAAATGTATAATTAAAAAAGGAAAAAAAAACATGTGGATTCAACTTTTAATTACAATTGTTAATGGAGAATAAGTTCAGTTAGTCAACGCTGATTCGCTTTCGTGACCTTACACACGCCATCGCTACTTGGAGCATCAAGGACTCAAAGCAACATTGTGTCAACATTAATCACTATATATTACAGGGACAGGTTTGGCGTTATCTGTTTAATGAAGATGTTAGCAGGACAGCAATTTCATCTGGAATGTCACGTTGCATCAGAAGCTATCTGCCATTTGTTGGTTCACCCGTTATCTACAGGTAAGCAGAAAATACTCTGACAAGTACAGTAATTGAATGCAGATACTATTCCTCCACCCAATAATGATTCTGCTCCACCAGAAAAATACTTGGAATTAGAACTTAAGAAATCAATTTGATGTTAAGGCTGATTTGGTGATGAGGGGGGAAGGGGGACTTCCATGACTGAGACGGCTTTGTAAAGAGTGTAACCGTGTCACATGACCTGAAACATCCATAAATATGCTGTGATCATCTCTGTGAGGAACATCTTCATTAACTACCTCTCAAGCTTGGTCAGAAGACGGCAGAAGAGAACTCAGTACCCAAAATTAGTGGCTAGGGTTAGGGTAACATCTGTCTGGCTAAATATTACAGCCTCAATAAATAGGCATTCGATGGTTAGAAGCTTACAGAGGGCCATCAACAGCCTCCCAACTAATGTGGCTGCCACCAGCTATTCCCAGGAACCCTGGAGAGAAGATCCTCTGAAATGCCTGCTGTGGCTGAACAGACTGGCCCGGGTCGGGTCAGAGCAAGTCATCTAACCAGACCGGCTCTGAACCACAGCCCTACATGGCTTCAGATCAATCGGAAAGTCCGACACCGAAGCCAGCCACTTTCAGCATCAAACGGCATGCCCAGACGTAGGGGGAGATGTCTTATCGGTTACTGACGATTAAAAAATATTATCTCAAGGTCAGCTTCAAAGTACATGTTGGAAAGCCCTAATATTTCTACTTTTTCCTAAAAAAATGACATGTTAACATCAGCCGCCGTATGTGCCTACAGCCATTATGTGTTAATGCCCTTAGCGTGATTCATTTGTTTATCAGAAAAAAACATAATGTTCCCAGTGCTGAAAAACATCATTATCGCAGCTTGGAGAACACCAAGCATTCAGTGATCCGGCACGTATCATTCAATTTGGCATCTTTGTCGCATTACCAGCCTGTAGTTATTCGCTTTTAATAACCTAGAACAATGAAGTGGACCTGACCAAAGCATTTCAGATCGACAGCTTCAGGTAGTGAATGAGAGTGGGGGTGGGGGGGCAGCCAGCGGGCCTTGGACCCCCCCCCCCAAGAAATTTTTTTCTCTTTAACTAACAGGAATTAATTTCCTCCCACTCAGATTTTTGCTACTGTAGGATACCAACAGTTATGTCAGTATATCAGTTTGCTCCTGTTCTTGTTACATCTTTTTAAGCGCTTCGGGCCGACTGTTGTGTATGGCGCTATAAGAAAGCAAACTGCTCAGACCCCAAAATGATGAGTTTCCACTTCATCAAGCAGGATATGAATTTCAACTTGTGCCCAGTCCCTGCCTCCTAGTCCTCCTAATCAGCAGTGTTTCGAGAGCGTTCGGGAGCCCCATTGGCTGCAGAATGTTCTGGACACATCCTGAAGCTATGAGGAGCTGGACCTGCTTAACATTTGATTGGCACAACCAAGGTGTGTCAGTGACCTGATAGCAGTCCTGCAGGTGCCGCTGCCATTTGTATAAATAAGTCACTAAATCATCATGAAGAATCTCCATTCAAAATTCTCAGACTGATTCGATCAGATGTTTTTGCAATCATCCTTACATGTAATAATTTTGTAAGTACCACAAGTCAATAAAATGGCTGCTTGGTGTAGCCTGGTTGGTTGGAGTACATTGGCTGTGGTGAGTAAAGCCCCCCCCCCCCAAAAAAAAAAAAAAAAACAATCTCTGGCACTTTGCAAAGGTGTTTTTTGAACACTGTTCACAAAAGCAATGCCCCATGACCTTGAGAGGACCTTCAGACAGCAGCGGTAACACACAGCAGTACCTCCCCCCCATACCCCTGGATCTTGATGGCTACCTGGAGATGGGGGTGGTGCAGCCCGCTCCATCCAAATCCTGCTTAGTGGCTATGCTAATCTGCAGATCTCAGGGAGCACATCAGCGGTCGCCTTGTATCTGATAAACCGGATATAGCTGCAGACACTGCTCCGCTCCTTTTACTGCTCATCGAGGAGACTTGTTTTATTCTGCGCTCCCACATGATCAGCAGGAGGAATCTGCAGTATCCATCTCTCCTGTCTGTGCCACACCACTCTGCCTCAGTCAAAGTCTCGTGGACAGCATTCAGCTGCCTGGCTCATTGTTCCTGTACTCGAAATGTGCATGTAGTTATCAGTCAGAATTATCAGTGTACCATAGCCCAGTACATTTCTGTATCTCCACATCCCACCAAATAAATATCTCACGTTATAATGTTCCTAACTACAGCCACAGGCCGAGGCCAAAATCTTTTATGACCAATCTGGCGGCAGGAGGTCGGCTCATCAAAGCGGACTGCGACCACGTTCGGCATTAAACGTCGCTACATGATACTGCACTCTCCACTGATTTTATATAAATGGACGTTTATGGAAAATTATACCATTTGGCCACAAATTCTTGGCACTACCAAGAAGATTCTATTATTATCTAAAATCATGTAAATATTACCTAACTATTATTATTATTACGTAGTAGTATGGTGGTGATTATGATACATTTTTATAAAAATGGCAGAAAACAGGTAAAATTCAGCCAAACTGCAGCAGAACTGCAGAGAGGCTTTGGTCTTGCCATGCCTGATTGATGGGACCTGCTTACACTGCCTTCTAAGGACATACATGATTTGTGAATACGCAGCTTTTTCACCAAGCAGAAAAGGCATGACCCGGTGATGTGTTCGTAAGGCTATTCTCCATGAATAAACAAAAGACTCAAGCACAAGGAACAGCAATATAAATGGCATAACCTACTGGCAAGACAACAGATGAAACAATCAGCATAAACAACTGAAAATTATGACATCTGAGTACATGATATATTTAATTTCATAGTGAAACTGGCTGTTGTTTTCATTGACAAACGGATCATTGTAACTGACACAAATAAATGTAGGCGAGATTGAGGGGCGAATATCACAGCCCTTCATAAATTAACATCCCAGATACTCCTGTCACTCTGCCTGGCAATATTTTATAATTTCCAAGCAGTGGATGATGAATTATGCCTGGAATTTCACTGCATCATCACCTGAAGGAATTATGAGTGTGGCATTTACATCTGTTGTTATTAAAAGATAGCGCTTCAGAAATACATTGAATCATAGTTTACATCCTGTTTCACTTTTTTTCAGGCAAAAGAATACAATTTAATTCTACTGTCTGCCACTGTTAACAAGATTTTACCATTCCACAAAATGCACATGCACTACTACTTATTTAGATCTGTTAAAGTGAAGCTGACCGGATTTACGTAAATGATAATGTATTCTGAGCGGTCTGCGGTGGTGGTGGGGGGGGGGGGTTATTCAGATTTTGTACAGGAATTAAAAGGCCCGTAATCTTCTTCCATCCACCAAAAAGCTGAACATAGGCATTTAAATAATACGGAAACACAAGTGGGCATACTACTGTACTAGTTACTGAGACTGCTCTGTGGATTTACGAATAATACACACTGATCCTACAGCCCTTTTGTCTCTAAAAATGCATGACTATTAAACGTTCTAATTCCCATGGAAGAAATAGACTGTAAACAGCCTTCAAAGAATGAAAGACTGTGCAGCAAAGGCTAGAGGCATCCCCATACGAATGCAGAATGTTCCAGAGAGCAGAGGTGCTGTCAAGCGCCTCCTTCTACTGATAGCAATTCATTACGAGTCATCAGAAGGTGAATATATCACAATACTGCCAAAAGATGCAAATGCCACTCCTAGCTTAGCATGAATAGCACACTGAGGCCTGTGCATTTAAGATGGCTGTTTAATATCACGGACAAATATCACATTAATAACACATTAGCACTAGAAAATTAATTATATGTAATATATATGTGACCCTATACTGAATAATTGCTTATGGGAGATCGATGATTAATCAACAGTTGGGTATTGAGGGCTAAATATTGAGTACACCAATTAAAATTATAATAACTACACAATTACTAATGACAGTGATAATAAAACGAATAGAACTTCATTATGTACGCATGTGAAGACAAGCTAACTCTATATCATTCCAGCCTGGCTGCTGTGGAAAATGCTATAGAAATATCCTAATGGTCTTATAGAACTGTACAAATTATGTATAACTTATTTTTTACCAAAATGTAGAAAGATGTTCTGCCAAAAATATTACCTAAACACATGTAAAATCACTGAAACAGGAGAGCATGGTCTATTGTCTACCTACAG
Organism: Stomatorhinus walkeri; assembly: GCA_026784285.1. Taxonomy (NCBI): domain Eukaryota; kingdom Metazoa; phylum Chordata; class Actinopteri; order Osteoglossiformes; family Mormyridae; genus Stomatorhinus; species Stomatorhinus walkeri. The sequence continues at coordinate 50,632,991 of JAODUD010000001.1, read as the reverse complement.
AACAGTGCACAAGAATGGTCGGGCTATAGCCGATATTCCTAGGGCAGCTACAGATACAGAATTACACAGAAAAACAAAACAATGCTTGATGTAATTTGGATCAATACTCACTCACACCAAAAGCCACAGCAGTCTCAGGGAAACACAGAAACTGCTCCCTTAATCTGACTGAACCCTGCTTAACCGCTCTCATTGTTTACTGGAAGGCCAGTACTATCTTAATTACATCTCCTGCTCAGGCGACGGAATAAAGTACGCAAACACAGAGTTTATAAATGCCAGCCGGTCCAGTTTAGTGAAGAACACTAGTGCACAATCAGAACAGAACCAGATGGTTTTCAGCAAGCACTTTGTGTTTTTTTTCTTTCTTTTTTTTCTTTTTTTCTGCCAAAAACTTGAACGTTTAACGAAATGGTGCATGCAAAATAATCATCAAAACCGAAGGACATCATATCATTTTATTAATGGGTTATTCATGTGTTATTATTGGTTTTCAGACAATAAACAGCAGAACTGCTGATATACAGTGAGACGATTTTTTTTACACTTTTGCTGTTCAGTCCATACTTCTCATTATAACTTTATAACTTCTGTACAGAAGTACCGTAAGATTCAGTGGTGGTCATTTATTTTTTTCCCCTACAAGCACTCTCCCGTTCTCATCAAACATAACTGCCACAAATTAGAATCGCATGTGATGGGCATCAGATCATTAATCATTTTTTAATCCCTCACCAACGAAGAAAACGCGTTAAGTGCTGAGGCCCATGGTTAGGTGTGATATCACTCACTCACAATTACCGTGCTTGGTGAGCTTCTAAAAAGCTGGGGAAGCTCCACGGGCAGCCGCACGGATGTCAACAGTGGAATGTGCCTTCTTATGGTGGGAGATGCGGACATCGTCGTGGGAGCGTGGGGTGCCTACATCTGCCCAGAGTTTTTTCAGAACCATCTAGAAGGCATGGATTCCAGCCCTCGGAAAGACCAGCCGGGCAGCCCCAGCAGAGGACTTCCCCACATCAGGGAAGGGGAAAGGATGACACCTCATTCGAGAGCAGCATGATGGATGATGGCAGCTCACTGTGTCTTCATGAGGAAACTGGTGAATGGTAAGAAACCTCTGAGTGAAGGTGGCACCATGTACAGCAGATATACTGCAATATGCAGGGGACCAGACTGCAAAACCATCGTGAGACAAATAAACAGGAAGATATACTGATAGCATGCACAGCAGAGAAATAGCATGATAGCATACAGCACAGAAGGATCCAGAAGGATCCATAAACCCCCACACAGATTACCACATCAATTACCATAGACACATCACCGCAGAACATTTGAAGATGACCATCAATGTTCCTGTTAAATTTGCCTGTCAAATACTGTTAAATGGTCAACCACTGACTGTTAAATTATTAAGAAATCGCAGTAACATTTAATGACTGACTGAATATTTCAATGCTAATCTATTAAAAATAAAATATTCATACTTCTAGAAAATTGTGGAAGACCACAGAGAAAATACTTCCAGTACTTGACTGGAAGTAACATTTTTTATCATAATATCCTAGTGCGCATTTCGAACATTTTCTGAACATTTAGTCTACAAAAGCCTCTATGGACATAGCCATTATGTAATACGTTACCAAACAACAAACCACCTTTGGGGACAGCTGGAAGGTGTCATGTTTTGAGGAAAACTGTTTTAGTTCTCTTTTTGCAGCATTCCATAGCCTAGCACTCTCAAAATATCAGGAAAGACTTTGATGACTTTACTCCCACAGCTGTCTGTATCTGTACATTTCAACAGGCCCTCTGGTTAAGGAGAGCTTCAAAAGAGGGCCGAAAACCTGTCCTTTGAAGTCAGACATCTGCCCGTGTTGCCAAGCACCCCTGCGTCATTCAACGGCACGTTCCACGATCGCTCAAAGCTATCATATGCTTAGCTAAGTGTGCTGGACCAGGCACTGCTCTGACATTTGCTCCAATATGTCAGGATGTCAGGCGAGGCCAGCGAGGCTTAGTAATGACAAAGCAGAAATTTATGGGACAAACATGCTTTACCATCTATCTGTCCATCTGAGATTCAAAGTTCCATGAGATCCTACCATTGTGTCCCGGATTAAATCTCCTACTGGGGGACAAGCCTGGAAAGGTCAGACAAACCATTTTTAACTTTTATCTGATATAGCCTCACATTCACTCCCCCATCCCCCACCCCAAAGTTGCAGCATTCGAACGCCTGCTTGATGATTTAATGGCGGGAGCTTCTACAAGCTTTTGGCATTCCTCAGCCAGTGTGCGTTCTCTGGAAATGATAATACCGCAGATCAAATCAACATTTTTCTCCAGGATACCACATTGCAGAATGTGTCATTTGGGTGCGAAAGAAATCCCAAACTGCCTCAGTAAATGACATCTAAGGAAAATCACCAGCATCTAACTGCATTTGCAGTAAAGGTGAATCACAGTTGAACAGGATGACCACCACCTATACACACGTTTATATCAAACACTCTGATTGATGTTCCCTAAAGGAGCACAGTGGTCAGGGGGGCCACCATTAAACCCATGGTTTATGAGTGTGGTTACTGGGGCACATCTCCACCTGCTGTCGGTGCTCCAGCCAAGATACTGAAAAAAACAGACAGCGTCCAGCTGTTTGACAGTCACTTCCAAACATAGACTATGGGGACAGTAAAATGTGAAGAGTCCACAGCATTCAGGCTAAGGTGCAAACGATCATCTCCCTACAGGACAGGTGACTGTTTCAGGTGGACTGGGGCAGCTGATACCAGCTGCGGCACAACTTGTGGACATCCTGCAGTGGTACACATCAAATCAAAAGAAAAAGTTTTATTTGTCACATACACCATTACACTCAATACAGTGTGCAGCAAGATGCTTCGATTCCTAGCTCCTAGACTGTCAAACAGGGGACAGAATGACCAGACTCAGGGAAACCTACTAGAATGCAGACTTATATACAGGACTAATTCACAACAATTAGACACAGCTGGGAACACTGGGATTCTACATGAGGGGGTGTGGCACATGGGAGGATGAGACAAGCAGGGCATGAGCGGGTGAGTCAGTCTATCTGTGTCTGTCTGATTTCACACTGGGCCTGCTGGGAGTCAGGTATGTTTGTGGGGATGAGGTGGCCACAGCGGCTGAGAAAAAAGCCTCAGGATTTGGATGGGGCCGAACAAAAAAGGCAGAGCTTCAAAATAAAAATAGGGCGACTGGAAGAAGAAGAAGAAAAAGAAAGCAACACAAAGGAGAAAGAGGACAAAGAGATAATCTGAGGGCAGGGTCACAAGTATGCAGCCGCAATTTCTGTTTCAACCCACGAAGCCTTCCAGGTAGGAGAACACCACTGGTAAATGAAAGATTGGAGGGTCACGGGCCAAAAGCCCTTCGGTCTCTCTTTGTGACCCACCTTAGTTTCAATTAGCCTGTGGATTTGCACAGAAATTAATTGCCACGAAGACATCGCGGCATCATGACTCCCTCCAGCAAAGGTTGAGACCAGCTGCCACAGCAGAGCTTCATCTCATTCGCAGATCCATATTAGTTCACTTTTAGAAAAAGAGTATGGATTTTGTGAGCGCATGGGGGTGACAGCAGCAGAACAAAATAAATAAATGAACACTTTTAAATAAATAAGCAGCTTGAAATTTGCCCAGACCTCTGGGAGGAAGGGAAGACGTGGAAGAAGTACAGTTTCATTTTAAATGTTCTGCTATCTTCGCTGTGCAGTATAAGCCTAGAGAAGCAGAGAAGACCTTTATGAAAAAGCCTTCTTCATGTTCCCTCTCCCTACACACTCAGAGGGCAAGGAATATCACCTCCGATGGGTCCTGGAAGGCCACAATCTAATAATTCGGAAAAAGCAGCCAGCTCTCTCTTTATGTCTTAATTAATTATGAGTAGTAGACAGTGATGATCATAATATTTCTTGACAAAATGCTTCTGTCAAAGAAATAAGGAGGCCAAGGATTAAAAAAAAAAAGATTATAAATTCCAAATGAACAATAACAACTTTGAGTATTGTCAAGTTAACTTCTGTTGCAAAGACCAGTCACATAACCCTTGGAACACATGGAAATTGGGTTAGGAGGTTCTGTAAAGGTCCTGCGGATTTCAACCTTATCAAAAGAGTGAAATCTTCAGTGAACAGTGAACAGATTAGCATTTGAAGTGGGTAGATGCATAGAGTAGCATTATATTAAGCACTGAATAATTAATGATTAAGTACAAACCGCCTTCATGTTTAGCACAAAGTCACCCACTTTTCTGGCCCGTGTGTCTGCCTGGAAATTTCAGTACAGGCGAAGACATGATGAATGGGCATTTGAAGCACCTGGGCAAAGCAAATTATCAAGAACAAAGATCCTCCTTCATAAATACTCTCATTAAACGAGCAACTCAAATTACCGCCGTTTCAAAGTCAACAGGAGCGGGCGGCCAGACAGCCTCAGATCAGTTTAAAACTTTATTTTTAGCTTCTCTGTCGTGAAGTGAACTCATGAAACATGCCAGTGTGTTGACTCTCATTATCTCTCCAACTGTTACTCATCCATCAACCTTCCCAAGTTTTCACTCCCAATCTCAGTGACATGGAACTGTGCATTTACATATTTCCGCCTTACTGCAAACCGACTCTACGGGCCTGGCCTCTCTCTGAGAGTTCAGTTACCATGGAACACTTTTACGGCAATTAACAACAGCTACCTGGTAAGAAACACACATACAGGCAGGGGTGCCCTTGCATGCAGCTGCTACCAGGCTTAGTCTGGAGAAAACACCCAGTCGCCACTCAGACACTGATGTGCACATGTGTGCAAGAAAAAAGCAGCGCCTCCTGTGGGAGCTGTCAGGTACTGTGATTGCTTAGCCATTCCAGTGCCTTGTAATGGCAAATCATCGTAATATATAAACCAACTGGGCATCCGACATTAAATAGGGAATTGAGGGATGGTACCTGTACTACATCTAGCATCACATGAGCATCAATTAAACTATTCTCTACCCTACAATCCACAGTGTCGCAGCGAAGGTCATGTGTGTGCACATAATGGCTGGCGACGGCATGCAGTGTCTGTTTTTTACCAAGTCATATTTCACCCACAAAGGATTATTGGTATCAGGAAAATAATCTTTACCCATTTTAACTTATAGTATTCCACATATGCCAGTTAATATAATCAGATAGTGCTTGCAGATAAATGTAAAATGTATTTCTTTATAAGTTAAGACTTATCTCCTTTGATGACATTTAAAACTAAATGTCATCCGTGTCTACAAAGAATACAAAGATGGTGTCAGTTCGGGCCTGGGCCCTCCCTGTATAATTCTGGGAATGTTGGGGCCCCTATAGATTGCCTCACTGGGGCCCCTGTAAATCTCATTGCTGCCTTAAAGAGCACAGGCAGGCGGGGTTAAAGGGAACACATGCTCCAGCTCCAGAGGTGAAACCCGCAAATTAATTAAACACAAATACTTCACAAGCAAATAGCAGTTTTTATGGGTTTTGGCTGCTTACATCTCGGGCTAATAACAAAGCGACAAAATCGTAATCAGAGTAATGAGCGTGAGGGTTAGGGTTACTACTCTTTTATTTCCACTTCCGCTAATGCTCCCTGTAAAATGACAGCGAGACCATAGGCAAACTCCAGCCCTTTTGCTGCATGAGGTAGCAGATCGTATATACTAATTGGTGCCGTGTGAACAGACAGAGGACTCTCATGACCCCCCACACAAATCTTGTTTTAAGGGGAATTTTTCATCTATGAATTTTGCGTACATTTGACAGCCTTGCACTTCTCCAGCCAACTGTGGTTCCTCCAACCAAAAGGATTAATTTAAAAAAAACCATACGGGCGTTAGCTCATCCGCACAACCATTCAAACCCCAGACAAGACTCAAAAACAGCAGCTTTCGCTTGCTGTCATTTGCTGTGTTTATTTCGGACCGCCCCCATTCCCGACCTTCAAGAGGAACAAGAGAAAACACGAATCAATTACCAGGCACAGCAGAGAAAGATCCCCAGCTGCTGGTGCGTAGGCTGTCACGGATTAAACATGGCGCTGCCACAAACCCAGCAGACGTAATCTGAGAAGCTGGAACACCATTCATTTCCAAGATTAAGGGAAAATAAACTGACTCCTGCGTGATGATTCAGTCAAGTTTAGGAAGCTGCAGAGGAGCAAATGCATTACAAAACTTGGACGTGCTGCCATTCTTTTCAATGTCAGTCTCAAGGTCAAATCAGTAGAGCTCGCAGCTGTGCGCCAAATCGCAGTCAATCCAAGGTGGTGATTAATATCTCAGGGTGTGTGATATGAGCGAGTGAACAATAGACTTTAAAAATGAAAGACTCGCTCCTTTGACAGGCATGCTGTGCCTGTCAGTTTGTGGAATTGCTCACATTACTGCATATAGTTTCATTTCCGTTAGCCATGAGGGCAGCCATAGCTCTGACCCTGCCCACTAAGATCACTGGCATTAGCTTCAATTATGTATTTACTGTAGTGTTTACTTCATTAGCTTTACTCAAGAAGATAGCCTTTGCCCGGGATGATCTGGTGCAATGTATGGGCACCTTCTTAAGTAGTGCAGGGAATATGGAAAGCAGTTAATGCGGACTAAGAAAGAGACCAGAAATGGAGAAATGGGGCGGGGAGGGGGGGGGGGTGTGTGACCAGACAAGGACTGCAGGCTTAGTTTGGGATAAAAAGATCAAGTAACGGGGTTAGTATTGGAATAAAGAGTGATGAGGTATGGGGTGAGTTTCACTAGGATGAAGGCAACACAGAGTTTAGATAATATTCTTCACATGATATTTCACATGGGGGTGGTGCAGTGGTTAGCACTGTTACCTCACACCTCTGGTACCAGGGTTTGAGTCTCTGCCAGAGTTCCATGTCTGTGGAGTTTGCATGTACTTCCTATGTCATCCTGAAGTTTCCTTCAGATACTCCAGTATCTCCCCCGTTAGGATGACCATTTTTATTACAGTTACCCTGCTCCACAGAGGCGGTAATAAAGTGCACCATCTGGTGTTGTTATTCTCTTGTTACT
>JAODUD010000001.1:50587534-50607206 GCA_026784285.1 Stomatorhinus walkeri | reverse complement strand
GGGGGGGGTTTCTTCTTGGGGGTTTGTAAGGGTTCATTACAGTCACCTCTCCCCCATTCTGAGGTTTGTATAAATTGACATTTTCTGGTTTTCACCCCCAGTAAGCTGGAGCCCAAATCTGATGCTGTCCCAAGTCCCCCCCCCCACAGTGAAGGATATTTATTTCCCTGCTTGCAGTTTCCAGTGACCAGACCCCCTTCCTCCACCAGTTTCCTCCTTTCCCCTGAAAAGGAGATCCCAATTGGCCAACCCCTTGTACCAAGTGCAACATGGATGGAGGCACCATCATAATCAGAACGCGTGTCCCACATTGTATACTTGGGTCTCCTGGGAGTTAAAACAAGGCTCCTACTGCAGGCCACTTGTACACATGTTAGGAACTTTACACTTAGGTTATGTGCCTGCTTGAGCCCTACATTACCCAGAATCCCCTTCTAGCATCTTGCCTCCATGGCTTCTCAATTGCCTACAGCAGAGATTAGCTTTGCCTGTGGCCTCTGCAGACCACTAGGAAAGCAGGGAACCATGTGTAAGCCTTCAAAGAGAGAAAGACCCCCGGCTCAGAGTCTGGTTAAAGAAAAAGGGTGTTAATCAAGATGCATTCTTGGCCATTCTTGTGTCCTCACATACCCGTTTGACTTCATCTTTCATTGCAGTACTCAAGAACAGAAGTACAGAGGACAATAAAAATCCATGGATGTCATTCAGTCCCTGCCCCAAATATCAAGGATGCATCAGTCGCATACTCCCCCAAGAGATCAACCCCATGATTCATTGCCTATAGTTCAGAGTTAGCAAGAATGCTCTTGCCAAGAACACAGGTATGTTCTTTGCATTCTTGTTAATCATAAACACCCAAACTCTCAGAAACCGGACTTGACCAAATATTTCAGGATCAGGTTTGCTGCCTGAAATAGTCTCCACCCCACCATGAGGGTCATATAGTAGTAAGTGGTGGAAAGATAGGCAGATTGATGGACAGCTTGATGGATGGATGGAGAAAATACAGTAAGTCTTCAATATTTGGCGAACTCCCAGAGCACTACGAATAAAATACGCCTTAGCACCACGACCCCCACCATTTCTATAGCAGAAATTGAGTAAAATTTATTCCAGTTGTACATTTTTTTGTACACATAATTACATTAGAATAGTTAACACAGTTGACAACAGCAGCAAATTGGCTATGAATTAATGCATTAGGGACACATGAATACATTTAAATGTATGAAGACCTTCCTTCCATGCTTAAGCACCATTAGGATGAATGTGCTGATTATACAGCGGCGTCTTTCTCACTCTGACACCCCAGGCTTTTATCCAATCACTGAACCTCTAACATATGCTGCCTTGTCCTAGGGGGTGGGGCATGGCGTTAAAGTCATCGGCTCTACATCAGGGGCAAACCAAGCCACTAAATCACTAAGAATTTGTCAAATTTCCCCTGGCATTCCAGAATTTCCCACCGGGATCAATAAAACCCATCTCATCTTGTTTTCTCTCATCTCAGAAACCACAGAGAGTGCAGAGGGAGGGTTCAGGTCCGGCCCCCCGACCCGGTGCCCAGCAGACAATATTGCTCACGGTGCCTCTGTCTGCCACTGTAACCGAATCAGACTTCCCGTTTATGCGCGATGGCCAGACTGTAGACCAAAATAAATCGAATTCACGTGGGGCGTCTGTCCAACACAAACATGGCCCAGATATGACAGCCCACACAGACTACCATCAGAGCCTCCCAGACAGCCCGATATCCGAAGTGCACACAGACATCACACGTCGTCAGTGACACACGGTAAATCGGGCCAGGAAGCAGGGCTTCGGCATCCATTAATCTCCCCTCTCACTTACTCGTTGGGCGGTTTACACGGCCAGTCGTCTGTCCGGCACGCTACAGCTCGATGAATCTCATTACGGAGGCTGCAGGATGGCCTCCAAGTCATCCCCCAGGGGGGCTGTCAGCACACAGTGCATCATTGGTAATATTACTGCAGTCGATCAATCAATCAGCCTTATTAAATGCCACATACGGGCGATCAGATCATCCACATGGCTCCCCATGCGCTCAGGCACCACAGACAGCAAGTCCAGCCGCAGCGAGATGCCCTCCTGCCCCTTGACAAGGATGCCTGGGGCAGATCGATGACGCTGAATACTAGGAAAGAAATGGGGGCCCCCATTTTCAGTGTGTTGAAGGTACTGGAGTGGAAGAGGTGGTGGAGTCTGAGCTGTCACATCACTGGTAATGTCCAGGTGCCAGGGGAAGAAGGGGGAGGGAAAAATTGATTCAAAATATTTGTATACATATTTCTGGCATCAAATGGCTCCTCCTGACCCTGCGACTTGTAGCAATCTACCCAAAGATGCAGGCCAGCTTGGTGCCTCCCAGCTTTGGTACAGGCCAAGTAGGGCTGGCTGAGCTTCTCCTGCTTTCACCAAATGTGGAGCTAGGCTACGGCCCACTGCCATTGGCTGGAACCGGCATCCTGTCACATGTCAAATGCAGAAATTCTGCATTGCCAAAGGTGACCAATAAGTAGTGCCAGTCAATCCATCAGGCAGCACAGGCGACTGCCTAGGGCGGCATCTTCTGAGGAGGTGCCAAATTAGCAAGCCGATTTCACTCTGTCCCGGGAGGGAGGAGATGCTGTCAGTGAAGCCTGCCTAGGGACCATCGACTGGAACTGCCAATAAGGAGATGTCATGGAATCACAGAGACTAATGTCTGGCAGTTTTTACTTTTATTTTCGTTTGCTCTGTGTACTTACTGGCCAATTCTGCTAGAGCGTGGCACTACTGCTGCGGTAACCGATCACATCCTGATTGTCAACGATCCCATCGACTGGAGAGAAAAATCGCACGGCTGAGGGCGTAAAAGAGCCATCAGAGTCCTCTGTGGCGATCAAAGCACAGGCATTTATGGCACTTCATTAATGAAGACCAATGCGGAACAAAGCAGGAGATAACAGCCTAGTTTCATTAGCGCTAAAACTGGAAAGTGAATTAATTTCAACGAGAAACAGGGCCATATTTATCTCTCTGCCAAGCAGCAGCAGCAAACAGGGCCAGGGTTTACATGTCGGGGGGGAGCTCCTGGCAGAGCCGTGAGCTGCGAGCTTCCTGTCTTTATACACACGCTCGCTTCTCTTCAGCTGTTCTTTCCTAAACTGCGCGCTCCTCTTTTTCCCCACCTGTCAGTGAATGCTTGGTTATGAGCCTGGTTTCCTGAACCAAGGGGAACTTCAGGAATCCCTGTCAGACAGCCACACCCCATACCCTTACACCTTCCCGTAACCCTCTTCCCCACAAAAGGGTGGAGCAGTTCTGACCGAGAGCCCCCTACCCCCCCTAAACATCCGCTGCCTGCACTGCGGCTCATTTGATTTAGTCGTCAGCCTCCGTCTTTATGGATAGGCTGCATAAACGTGCCACGAATCCACGGTGCTGGCCTTTCGCTGCCCGGTCACTCTGCCTGTAATTACACCTCCATTATGATTTATTATCTGCGTCTGATGGCAGAACAAAGTGACCCACTTTGCAAAATAATTAAAAATAAGGAAGGGAGTGAAGCAGTGATTAAGACACCAATTCCACCATGCAAATACCTCCCCCTACAGGTGGTGGTGCTAAAGCAAATTGCCCTGGATTCCTGCACACATGCATGGTGGGAAAGAGAGGGCAAAGAAGGAGTTTACAGATGCTGCACAGTCATGACCCAAAGTTTTCAGCACCATGGACAGAGTCCCGATAATTTTACTGCTGGCCTGCATGCACACACCTGAGCTGAATGTTGCAGAAAAATTAAACCCACAGGTGGACCAGCGCTGGGCAGTTACCATGAATACCACCTCCACCAGATTTCTGGGCCAGACCAGTCTGTTTTTGGCAGTAATCAAATCAGGGGTGGGAAGGGAGCCTGATGTGGCAGAATAAGCCAGGAGAAAGGCGGGAGGCTGGCGACTCGGGTGCCCCCGGAACGCTTCACATCTCGCTGCGTGCACGGTGATGAAACAGCGACCTCAGGGAATGCCACTGGTGGCTGACAGGCCAGATACATGGGCAGGGGCTGACTGAAAGAGCAGGCCGGCCCCCTGCCCTCCTCCACCCCCTGGGGAAGGCAAGTTCTATTACAGGCCTACGCATCCACTGTGACTACATCCATGGCCCCCTGTCTGCAGGTGGAAGGGCATGCCAACTCCAGAAAACAGGGGTACGGAGGGGTAACCAACTGAAGGAGAATGGTCACCTGCACAGAGCAGACAGCCACTTTCCTGGACGATAACTTGGGGTGCAATCGATTTGTCTCTAATTGCTTCCACAAAAGCCAAACTAGATACGGCTTTTCCCTCAAGGCAAGATCACACCCAAATAAATTATCTCGGAAGACTGCAGAGCAGCTGAAGATGCATGAATTACCCGTTTGATGAAGGTGTAACGGGCTGTTTGCAGACTCATCCTCAGAGTGCGCAGTAACATCTTAGCGTGCCGGTGCACACGGCTGCTCCCGGCGCCATGGTGCAGAGCTGAGGTCCTCCTGCCGGACCTGCCCAGTGTCCTGGGAACATGTTATTCCCGTGATCACCCATCTGACGCCATTTCCACATGACTCACCATCACCAAGAGAGATTCCCTTCAGGAGGCATCCACCTGTGTTGGCGGGCAATAATATATGAAGCATGAAACAATTGCAATCTGCAAAAACACCCTGGTACAAGCAATACATACAGTGAGCTTCCATAGGACTGACAGCGGTAGACGTCTGCAGATGGGGTTCATCAAAGCTCTCTCTTCCTTCTCCTGCCACATGCTTAACCAAACATGCAATGCCAGAAGAGGCTACAGAATGTCTCAGAGCTGTTCGGTGCCCTCAAAGGTGCTCTGCAGATGAGTTACTCATTTATACTCGCTGCAAATATACTCAAAGGAATGCGGTATCAGGCTCCAAGACGACATAACCTCTGACTGGAGTTTACAAACCGTAAGCAGGAGAAGTACTTCAGTGGTAATGCGCAGTCATATTCTCCCCGCCAGTCTGAGGAGTTTATAAAGCAGTCCGTTGCCGGCCATGTTTAATGCCCTCCCTGTCGGCCACGCAACAAAATTTGAGAGCACAAACAGGAAGGGTGGGGGGGCGGACAGCCCATCTCCGTCTGCTCAGTGGAAAGCCCCGCACTCTGGCCTGGACCCTCAGGTGGACTGGTATCATTCCAAGGTGACTCTGCAGGGCTGAGCAGATGAGACTCCTCTGATTGGTCTCATTACTAATTCAGCTGAGCAGCTCAAAGGAGACTCGCAGGCCACTTCCAAGGCAGAGAGGAGCCGCAGCCTGGGACCGCGAGCCGAGCCACCCTGCTACGGCTAAACCTCTAGCATATAACCATATAGTAAAATTACAGGTTTGAAGCAACCCGCCCCCCCTCCCCACCAAAAAAGAAAAGAAAATTACTAATCAGACATGCAGTCTAGTCACAAAAATGAGTTCATTATTATTATTCATAATTCATTGTGAATGGTGCAAATCGGCTTCCATCCCCTGGTCGCAATCAATCAAGGGCTCCCTCCACTTCAATATTTATTTTTTGTTAAGGGTCCAGTTAACACTGACCACACCCGCTAGTGCCAATGCTAACCACACCTCCTGGGGCTAACGCTGACCATGCCTGCTAGCGCTAATGCTGGACACACTTGTTAGGGCAAATGCTGTCTATACCTCCTAGCACTAACAATGACCACTCCTCCTAGCACTAAAAATGACACTCCCCCTACCACTAATCATGCTTTCCACTGTTAAGGCTGACTACGCCTCCAAGTACTAATGCTGACCACACATCCTAGCGCTAATAACCGTGCCTCCCAGCCAGTCAATGTTATTCTCTTAGTATTATCTGTGACCATGCCTGCTGAAGCTAAAACTGTATATGCCTACCAGTGCTAATGCAGATCACACCGTCCTGTGCTAACAAAGCCCAAGACTCCCAGCGCTAATGCTGATCACATCTCTTAGTGCTGACACAGCACACGTCAGACAGACACCCTTCGACAGGGGGGCTTCTGACCACCTGCGCATACGTGCTGTGAGTGCATTGCAGTCAGATCGCACGTCCTGTAATTATGTAAATCACCCTGGCAGCTTGGGTTAGCCTGTTAGGCTCATTAGCACTTGGCATGACCGCCTGGCCTGGAAACGCATCTCCCAGGTCAGGGTAGTCTTTAACTCCTTTTAACTTTTGAGGCTGAGGAATTAGCAAGTATCACTGGGGGGTATCAAGGAAGGGTTTTAGATGAGTTTCAGTGGCACACATGCATAGTATAGTGCTGCAACTTCTTAAAAAGAGAGGCTTTCGCATTATGCTATGTCATCGAAAAGCAGGTATTCATACTGCCTTGTTAAGTGCACCACGGGGCATAATTAAATGTTTCCTGAGGATATCACAGAATGACTCAAAATTTGCAGTGAATTATGAATAATTGACATTGCACAACTGAGAACGGATGACTGGCGACACTGAAATAATGAGGTACACAAACAGCACAACAGCACAAGGCTGGCTAAAGCAAATGCATCCCGTCAGCCTGAGAGGTGGCGATTCCACACCATAGACTCCCATGTAACAACTTCCCATGTGAGTGAGGTGGATTTATTAGGCTCATTCAGATGCATGCATCTTCCTCCTGTTTAAAGTCAGCCCTGAACCTGTTCTCATTTATAACCATAAATGTCCCAGTTACGTTTCTTTTATGACACAAGCAGAAATTCATAATCTTCAGGATAAGCTCTCACAGCTAAATACTGCTCTGACATTCACAACAGGACCTCAACGTGCTGAACAACAGAGAACCAAAGCAATAAGAGTCATACGCATAAATTTGATCACCACCTAGGACTGATTTAACAAGCTTTATTGAGAGGGTCACTCAGCCCAATTGAAGAAAAAAGCAGACAACGGTGTTTGACACAAACCAAATGTCAAGCTGGAAGTTGCCCCCTGACTCTTGGCTGAAGATCAGAAAATTAACTCACGATAAGGTCACAAGCAGAAATCCGCACTAACAGGGGGGTCCAAAGTTACCCCAGCCCCACTACAGTGAAACGATCCACGGCAGGTCAATTTCACAGGTGCCTGGAACATGTGGACAGCAAGAACCCGGCAGCAGGACGAAGGACACTGAGGCAATCAGAGGATTTTATGAAGCAGTGAAAGTAATAAGGACTCAGCCATCCGGGAATGCTCCCGCCATAACAAACACGGCCGGCGGGAAGGAGAGGTCGATTACCCAGACGGGAATGCCGTATCCCACCCGAGTCCCCATCTCAGTCCATGTCAAAACACTGCTGCAGAAAACGCAAAAAAACAGAAGTATATAGCAAGTTACAGGAGAAACCAGTGGGTTCACAAAACCAGATGCCGGTCTGGTCTGTGTCCAAAGGAGTGGTACAGTCTTGTGCCATAATGCCCAGGGTCCAGGGAGTCCACCTGTGGTGGGTGTCACCAAGCCTACCAGTCAACACCAGGTTATACATGTTGTGTTAGAAAAAACTAGAAACTAGAAAGAAACTAGAAGTTTTTACTACATTCAGTAATGGATCGCTTTCTTAAACAGTTATTCTAGCTTTAAATTCTTTAAAAAAAACTGCACCCCGTGCTTGCTAATATTCTGTAGAACGCCCTGATGCATGAAGTCATTAATTTAGTCATTTTCCCTAAATAGCTCCAGAGCTTTTATTGAACGTCAAAGATTGGGTTCCAAACTTAAAATAATCCCTACTGCGCCATACACTATGCTCTGTATAACCAGACAGAAGACAGAGCCAAATTTCCCCTGAAAAATGTGATGCAAGCTCTGTGTTTTTGCTCACGTAGGATTTTTACTATTTTTCCTGTTGTGGAACATGCTCACCTTACTCAAAAGAGGACATCCACTGACACTGTGTGAAAGACAAACCACAATGACAGAGAAACGACAAAAGCAGCTCTTAATATCTGATGGGAGATATCAAATATCAAATTAAATCAATAGGAACGAACTACAGGCTAATTTCAAACAAAAATCTTGAGTTCGTCTCAGCATAAAAACCACCAGTTGCAGAGCAGAAATGCCAAATTCAAGCATAACATAAATCTATCACCTCCCAGATGGTGTCTTTCTTAGGACATGATCAACCACGGCAAATTTCAGCAAGCCACCATCAGCTCAGGTCCTGTGCTGTTACCGTGACTGTGTTCAAACATGGACCGGTCCGTTCAGCCCACTTGCTCTCCCTGGGTCTGACAGACCCCATAAAGGACAGCAGCTGTTGTAAGATATAATATGCAAATGAGACGCTAACATGTTCTGGGGTTGACCCACGCAGATACGGGATCCAGTGTTTATCTGCAGAGAAATGCATCTGTAAAAAGTCCACATTCCAGACTGGGGGGGTTGCAAATGGATATTCAATGAAATTCAGTGTCAGGAGGTTCTCCAAACATGCGGAATGATGCTGCGTTTCCCGGTTCTGATCCGGATTGTCTGAGATCTGTAATCAGGGACAAAAACAGATACCCAGCTCTGGATTTATTACTCTCCAGGCAGTCAATAAAAAGAAAAGGGGATTTATGACACTGGTACCATATGATAGCGCAGTTACACTTCCGGTCAGTTGGTGGCGCAGCTATTTTTGTGTTGCCACAGATCACCGGACACATTATCATTTATTAGGTCGAAACAATTTACATGAGGGCGACTGAAGCTTCCTCTCCTGCTGCCACACACTAAACCCCCCTCCTCACCCCTTACAAGACACACTTCATGATACCCATAATCCTTACAAATACACAACAGAGCACCAGAGAGCAAATGTCTTTCCTGTCATTAGGATACATGGAAAAAAAGCAAATGAAAGAAAAAAAAAATCAAGGAATATATGATAACAGTAAAGTGTTTATTATATCCATTGTGGTCAGAAAAATCAGCTGTTATAAGCTCACAAGGTAAACCTGCAGCAGTGGGCTGGGTTAACAATTGTGATGTTTTACGAGATTAAGTTTTCAAATGTACAGCTTTTACTGTTTATAATTAAGCTGTAAAAAGACTGCACCAGTTACTGGGAGATTTTAATAATCTTCTCTGCCACTCATGTCCTTCAAACCTTGGATCTAGTTAGAAATTAAGGCAGGTCACACTTTAACCCGCCAATATGTCAAAGTGATTTGGACGTATGTCGCTGTGACGTTTAAGAAGCCAGTGGGTGTCCCTCCAGTGCCCTCCCGAATCTTTTCAGTTTGAGGGCCACTCGCCATCACGGGCAACTCAGTATTACAGCCCCCCCCCCATTCCTGTGCATTAGGGATGGGCCGCAGCTCTCACAGAAAGCAGCTGCATAACAATTAAATTCGTTCCACCAAAATCCCGCAAAAGGCCAAAATAAACATCTCAGCAGACATGGCGTGGGGGGGCAGTGGCCAGCTCGCACCCTGACGAATCTTGAATGCAAAGCAGGGCTGCGGGAAATGAGGGGTGCGGGGGTGGGGGGCAGATCCCGTGTCCCGGTTTGATTGCGGAGTTTTCGGGAGCACTGGCCTGAGCGAGCAGCCTCTTCTGCACAAAGACGCTTCCTGCCCTGAAGTCCAGAAGGAGGTACGGCCAGACGTCCCCCCCCAGACGTCGCCCCGTAGAGGCAGATAAAGTACTCAGTGATACAGATACCATTTAGGGCTGTGTGATGTCAAAAGAATATTATGAGATTTGAGAATTTTTTAAATAGTGGGATAAAGGATATTATTGAAATGCCCCCAATGTAACACCAAGCATGGCACATAATTATTTTTTGGCAGGAAAAAGTTTGGTGAGTTAATTATGATTTAAAACCATGTCACTCACTCTAAAGCATTTAAAGCACAAAGTTTTTAAACTGCGTATGGTCCACAAACTTTTTAAAATGCGTATCAATCAGAAAGTATTAGACACTCCGCGTACCGACATTATGACATTGTGCCTGACTGATACTGGGTAAGAGCTTCTGTCATTTTCACTGCACCAGGTTTATCATTTGACGTTTTCTCTTTCTGGGCTAGTGTCTGCTGCACATTTGGTTGTTGCAAAGTGTTCCTGCTGGTGGCAGTTTCATCATACTCTATCTTATGGCGTTTAATTAGATTCCCAGTGTTATATGAACCTGATTTTGTGTCTCCTCTTGATAGTTTAGTAGAAAATAGTTTGCAGTCCAGCATTCTTTGGATTTCTTTGTTAACTTTGAAGTTAATGATATTGCTGATATTTCATTATATGGTACAATATAGGACATGAGCACGATATCAGAGTAGTACCTGTTTCGGTGCATCCCTATTAAAAACAAAATGAATGTACTTCCTGTTATGTAGGGAGAGACATGGCATTAAAACAGGAATAACTGTAGGAATGACACAACAGGAGAAAATAACAGCAGCTCATTACAATGCAGGACGATCTGACAGCTCCAGTGTCTCAAGCTACAGCTTAACAGACCTGGGTGGGGTCTCTGTCCTAAGCTGGCTACCTCATTAACGCCCCCTACAGGGATAACTCAAAGGGTGCAGACAAGTCTCCATTTGCAAAGAAGCACTTAGGGGCAACTCCGGAGAGCTCTCCAGGGATCATGTTAAAACTCTCCAGCCTGCGCCCCCCAGAAAATGCAACCTCCAACGGATTTTATTCAATTGGAATGAAAACTGAGAGAGATAAATCTCATTTTGCATTAAATTTTAGTGAACTTTGGAAAAAAAACATGAATTTTAATAAGCTCTGGTCAACGACTCACAGCAATGCCGAAATAACTTACGCCATTTCGTACCAGCGGTAGTCTGGACACATCATTAAAGTTTGATATAATTTGTTATAAGTGTAAAAAATATATACTTTTTTGACAGAAAGTTACATTTTATTTAAGATGGCATTTCAGCTAAGAAAAATGCCCATGTGAATTGTAGTACATTCTTAGCAGTGAAAGCCTCACAACAAAACTAAACAGCAAGACGTATCCGAAGTGTAAATACATGGTGTCTGACGACATGCGGGTCCAGCTGGAGTTGCAGCTCAGGTGAAGACAGAAGCCCCCCAGTCAGGATACGGCAGGAGTGCATGCCAGGAAAGGTCAACGCAGATGAGAAGCTGACATCCAAACCCCTCCTAATACCCAGAGGAGGTGTTCAGCATCATGTGTACCACATATTTGTATGGGGCCCCTGACGTTTGGGGGCCACATATTGGTCCCAAACAATCACCACACCACTTGTGAAATAAACACCTTCCTTATTTGGAATACACTGAAGCAGCATGTTCAACTAACCAGCTAGCTAGTTACAACCTTCTGTCTATTTTGTTTTTGAACAATCTGAGGTGAAGTAGTGGGCCCCAAAGCGACTTTTTCAGTGTGGCCCCGGAAACAACAAGACCCACCACCCTTAAACCTGCCCTGGAGGGGAAGATGGATGCGGAGTTTAGCCAGATAGATTGGCCATCCACCTGGTCCCATAGCAGGGCAGTGGAGTGGAGTGGGACCGCATTCCTGACAGAATTAACTGTCCCATGGAAGAAGGACAAGAAAGCCAGAAGCCACAAACAGGAGAGGTGGGAGAGTGGGGGTATGTTCCAGCATAGCCTTCATCCAACGGAATGGAAGTGGAATGCAGAGGGTTTGTGTGAATGCCAACGATACGGGCAACACAGGCGGAGTATGGCTCAGTGGGATAGGGTGACGAACTTCTGATCAGAAAGGTACAGATTCAGTTTCCAGAATGGGCAGAGGAATGTCACCATTGGTTTCTTAAGCAAGACCCTCAACCTCCAGTTGTCCCAGGGCACATCTGACCCTAGTAGCTCAAAAAAAGTTATGTCTGCTAAATAAATGTAAAGGGAAGGAGCTGGAGAGAGGCAGGAAAAGGACATCTGGGGGATGAGGGGAGCCGCAGCCACAGTGGGGCGGCAGGGAGACAGACCTGCCCGTCGCTAGGTAGGGGTGTGAACATGAGCCGGCTGAACTGCGCTCATTTGTCATTTCGATCATCCAGGAAATCATCAGGCATCATGTTACATGACAGCAGCGAAAGGAGAGCTTTGGGGGGCCGATTTTATACTGACTGAAAGAGCCAATTAGATACAAATGAAATGGACTGAGTATTTCACCAGAGTGTGGGGATGGGGGGCAAATGACCACAGTATATACCCGGCAGAGAACCCAGTACACCTGTGCAATCCGTGATGCTATCACACACACTTAAAACCTCATTTGCCCAACACCTTTTTTGTAAGTCTATCATCTGAAGGCAAAAGATTGTAAGGGGAGGAGGATAACTAAAGAGAAACTGTTATAATCAGATGAGGAGATATTTGGGGAAAAAGCAGATATCGCGTCACATGGAAAACATTAGCATCACATCTGTTCCAGGAGGATCTGTTTAAAAATGTGGCAATTGCACGCCTGGGCCCAAACTGTAGGATCTAAGAGTTTAATTACAGCAAAGTTATGATACATGGAAGGAATAAAGAACAAATCAGTGCAGGACAATCTCAGTGCGATGAAGCCGAACATAAATTTCAATTAAGTGAGCGGCGCAGAGATCTTTGAAGCGACAGAGTCCGCAGAGAGCGAGAGTCTCCTCGGAAAGCTGGGCTCTGTAAAAACGAGGCGCTCTTTATCGTAATCTTGCCAGATAAAGGCCTGTTAATAAAAAGGGCTGAAAATTCAATTTTCTCAGTACCG
The DNA here is from genome assembly GCA_026784285.1 of Stomatorhinus walkeri. Taxonomy (NCBI): domain Eukaryota; kingdom Metazoa; phylum Chordata; class Actinopteri; order Osteoglossiformes; family Mormyridae; genus Stomatorhinus; species Stomatorhinus walkeri. Next base: position 50,594,488 of record JAODUD010000001.1, on the reverse strand, counting down.
GATATGATTGGTGTCCATAATCAAGGAATAACACAGGCAAGGGCTCACAAATTTCTCTTTCATTCTCAAAACAAAACGAACGATAAAACCACAGAAGAAATCCCACACTTAACTCAGCTGTGCATGTTTGACACTAATGGGATTTTATGTTTTTTTTTATTGTTTAATTAAACAGCATGTGTGATTGGCTGCTTTCCTCGTGTTGAATTAAAATTCCCATCTGCTATCGATGGCTTTGGATCTCCTGAAAGAATCATCACACTCGTGTTGACGATTGTGGTCCCCCATTCCTCTTTAGCACAGACCTGGCATTACAGCGTTAGGATTTTAACAGTTTAACACTGTCGCCGCAGGCCGTCATTTTATCTGGAATGAACCTGCTTTAAATAGCTGATCGCTTTCGACTCTGTCGTGACAGCCTGACGTAATGTCAGTAAGTCACGTTCCGCCCCGGGTGTCATGGATGGCCTGCTTGTCTTCTCCAGGAGTGCTTTGTGCCATCTGCGAAGACTGTGACTATTAAGAAAACAAAAAGATCACCAGAGCACATATGACATAAGTTTTTAGCCTGGTTTTTAGAACGGTAAGATCAACCAGACTAGCCTGGGGAAGCAGCTGCTCTCATGAATGAGAGTGACCTATTAAAGAGAAACGTGCAAATAATTTCTGCTGGTATTTAAAGGTGTCGGCATCAGCACTTCAACAAAATGGCACGGTGTGTCCGGGAGTCTCGCTGCCGAGCGGCACCTTAAAGAGCACGGCTGTCCCCATGACGATCACCATGTCAGACTGACAAGCCCCGGTTCCCTGTTAGCCATGTCACTAATGGGAAGGAGCTGCCACAAATTCTGAGAAAGGGGCCCCTTTCGTTTTGGAATCATATCCTGTGAAATCCCAGCCTACCACAGCCACCAGGCACTGAGTGATATCACATGTGCCAAAATCATCGGCACCACCCCCCCCTACAGATATACCCCCCACTATGAGAAGTTGGTCTGCACTGACCAATGCCTCTGCTACCCATCACCTGCAACTGTTCTGCACCCCTGATCACCTATGCTAAGGGTGTCAGGCATTACACCATTGAGTGTTGCTGGGGGCGCCATCTGCAGACGATGAGTCATTAATTAGCCAGCCACCTACGCGCATTCCGGCTTGGATACCGCCTCATTCCCTGCATGCCCGTACCAGTGCTCTGGGAAGCAGTCCGTCAACATGCAACATGCAAACGGAAAACCCGGCATGCACCGTCTCCAGAGACTGGGGCCCCTGGCAGAGCACTCCAGTGCAGCTAAAATCGATCCACCATCAAGCTGTTTCATCTCGTGGAACCACCAGTTAATTAGTCCAATTAGAGCAGTGATTAGATCGATGAGATTTTTGTGCTCAGGTGAGCTGGACCCCTCGACAGTCTCACCACGGGCAATCTGTGTCATGTGTTGCCTTCCTGTCCATGAAAATTTATCATGAACATCAAGTAGCACCATCCCCACTTGCAAATCTCAGGGAAATCGTATTTTGTCTCAAAATTGTGACCAAAAATTATCTAAAAATACACCCATTCATGCAAACCCACTGGACAGGATAGAAGTCTCACAGAAAGTTAAAAAATCACTTCAAATAAACAAGTAGTCTGCATGCAGGACATGCTATCAAATTACCATTCCCGTTTAGAGAATGGATGTAAAGAAAAGCAGACTCATTTTCACTGTTGGCTGTTGATTCTGCAGAGAATGGTTTCCATCTTCTGTCCTCATCGCTTGTTATTCAGTCACGATACTTATGACAGCGAAAAACACCTCAGATAAAAAGCCAGGCGTGAGGTTCACTATGTACGCATTTCAATTATGAGCAGGTCTTATAGACACACCGCCTCTGGAGTACTGTAATCATCTGCACTGGGGTAGCATCGGGTTATAAATGAGATACACTCTCCACATCTGACCTCGCAGGTCTCTCGACAAATGCCAGTGTCTAATTTACCAGCCACATCTTCCGGCACCCTGTGGGTACCAACATGAACCTATGTATACCATATGAATTATTCATAAGACAAATTATTAAATGCAACATTTTAATGCAATGTTTGTAAAGTAATGAACTGACACGTCAGCCGCCAAACTATTAAGATCGATTCGACTCTTTGTATTTTTTTTGATACTTCAAAGCCACCTTTGTGGCTTATTAAACTTCAGAATGAATTCTGGCCGCTTGCTATCGTAATCTCCATTCTGCCTGGGGAGTCCGCAGACACAGAATGCTGGCCAGTTGTCACACACAGCATCAGGATAAATACATAAAAAAACAACATCTTAAAAGAAGTAAATCAGCCATTTCTGGCCATGATGCTGGAGTCCTGGTAGGTATCCCTCCTTTCCCATATTTGGACAGGATTTAATTGCATCTCTGCGTCAGGGCAGGGGCTGGATCTGGGGGCGTGCTTCCAGAAGACCGCCGTGGTGGCGGAACGGAGATTAGCGTTAATCCCAAACAATAACCCCAGGAGGGCAACACCCGGCGTAGGAAAGTAATTTGCTCTCCAGCGACTAAGGGGCCTTAAAGACGGATGCCAGCCCAGCAGGAAGGGGGCGCCATCCGTGGCGGAGTCACGGTCAGGGGAACAGACACGCCGCAGCAGACCCAACAGGTAAAGTTTGACCCTTGTTACAGGTTCACAGGTGCATGATTGCATCTCGGTTATTGTTTGTTCTCTCCCTAACTTGTTCATTTTGTTTCATTTTGGCTGCCTGTCGCTTTAAATCCACTTCTTGGTTCTTTCACCCACTGGGTTATTGAGCTCGTTTATTTTTTTCCCTGAGATTTATATTTGCTCAGTATGGACGACTGCAAACGGCAAAATCACGCTGGGAGGCAGTCACCGCCATCCCATATATAACAAGCGGCAGCAGATACCAAACAAAAGGAAGAAAAAAAAAAAACAAATCATTAAAAATTAAAATATCTGTGGCCCCAAAGCCAGGAAAAAAACAACACATGAATCAGGCAACACACCAGAGATCCTTGCAACACCATCTCAATTAGGCACTGCTAAATTAAGCTGTCAAATTGAGGTCACTCTCCCGTCACCTCCAAATACCCCTTAAAAACATTCTAAGCCTTATATATTTTATAAATATTTTTTTTACAGCATGAAGTAATCGAAAAGATGTCCAGGACACTGTGAAGGAGTGGCCGCTCCACAGAAGGTAAAAAACAGCACACAGGTTTCCAGAGCTCTCTGCCTCAGATGAGCACCAGCTTCCCGACAGAGAGGAAACATGGAACACCTCTGCTGCCCCGTGTCCCATTTCACATGTCGGGCTTGAGGAATATTTCCGTTGCAGCTGCTAGATTGTTTTTTTAAGGCCCAGGTAATGTGTCAAAAACACAAATCTGGAGAACCAATCTATTCCCAGTCTGCTGAAAAACCAGAGTCTCATTCCAGCATGAAAATTTATACGCTTTTGCCTCATAGGCAAGTTCATTTTTTATCCCAAAGTACCAGGAAGCCTAAAAGAGGCCTTGTTGGTCGGCATCAAAGCAGGTTTGGGGATGCAAGTTTTGCTTTCTTTGTTAAAAGGACCTTGCGACAAACGACCCGATTCCAGATCCACCTTTGTATAAGAAGTTTATCCCACACAGCGCAGGGAGGAGAGCTTTTTTCAGATGAACACACTGGTTCGGATACACCCCTCACTGTTCGGTATGTGAAGCGACTACGTACTCACACACACACGCTGCGCTACACGGTGCTCTGCTATCATCACCTGCCTGAGCCATGGCTTTGCACGTCATCACAGCCAATTCAAAAGTTAACACGTACGGAGGAAGGTGACTGTAATCAATGGTCTGGCAGCCATCCACTTGCAGGCCTCTCACCGTATCCACGCACCGCTCAGCAGATTAGAGAGCTACGCTAACACAGAAAGAGCACAGCAGAGAATGGGACCCTTGGGAAATAAAATATTCAGCGTAAAAAGTCTAAATTGCAGCAGTAAGTGCAAGAGCTCACTGAGGGAGGTGAGACTGCTGTGCCGATCATGCTGATGTATGTCTGACCTCAGGTCACTGCTAAACTGGCCACACAAAAACCTCAAAATCATTCTGCATCATCTTCATCTTCACTGGACTGCCCTCTTCAGTGAGAACAAAGGTCTCATTCTTCTAGTTGATCCCGGTTACATTCAGCCTACGCTGGACCTCCAGGAATACGTCCTGGGGTAAATCGCCTTAACAGAGAGGCTATTTTTAACCATTACCTGTCCAACCTTTCGTCCGTGAATTTTAAATTGAATTTGACATGAAGTGACTTCCAATCTTAAATCATTTAGTAGCACCAGCACAAATCAGTCTGATAGCCAGGTTCGTGCCGTTGGGTCACTGAAAAAGTAGTTAATTTAATTAAAAATTTGTACCCAAGACAGCTTAAATATCTGAAAATTGTGGGATTCCCATGTCAAAATCCTGAAAATGCCAAAGGCCACAACAAGCTACAAAAGTAATCCAACAGGCACCAAGCCCTGAAGCTATCCAATCAATACCAAGCCATGAAAGTATCCAATCAGCACCAAGCCCTGAAGCCATCCAATCAACACCAAGCTGTGAGAGCATCCAATCAACATTAAGCCATTAAAGCATCCAATCAACACCAAGCCTTGCTTGTTAGACAAGGAGGATTACACTATTACACTGAAGACTTCTTGAGGAAAAACTACAGGATGTCAGGATGACACATTCCCCAAGAGAGATGGCACACAGAACCATGTGACAAATATCAGCTGAGTTTATCACATTCTTGGACATCTACCCCCCATTTTTATTCAACTGTTTTGCTTTCAAATAGTATACTAAAATGGTACCCCAAAATAATCCTGCAAAAAGGCAAGTGTTACTTTCACGTATCATGAGTAAACATTGTTGGGATTTACTGGATCATTTTAGGGTCATTTGATCATGGTCCCGCCACATATAGGATAGCTTATTGCAAAGATAATAGCCCGTGTTTCACAATACTGTTTCGGCAGGAGGTGTGGTCGCCCTGGAAAGACATTTTGTTTTTGAGGGCTCAGCATTCCCATGCAGCGCGTTAAATATAAATAGACTATTCTAATACGCCACGCCAAAAGTTTAACAGGAGCACATAAATCATTTACATTCACAAAGCGGCTCCAGATCGAAGTTGCATGAATCACAGAACGGCCGAGCTGAATTAAGCCCATAAGCAAAACATATATTTATACATGCAGTGCACAATTGGTGTTAGAGGCAGCCTGGGTCCATTAAGCTGACGTGAACATGATGAATCCCAGGGCTTCAATGAAGCGGGGAGTGTGTGTTCGCTAGCAGGGAAGCTAGTCAGAATCGCTAAGCACACTAATTCCTAATAAGACCCCCAAAAAGCCTTCCCATGGCCCTGGGGTCCATGTTGGACAAGGTGTCCCAACTCAACTCAATATATGATTAAGACACGTCTCCATGAATGCTGGGCATCATGGGGAAAAAAAGACACCACGATAATCAGTCACAATCGACTTCAATAGATAACAAGCAGCCAGTGCTTTAAAAAAAGGCGAGCTGGGTGTCAATACGAAGAGGGCTATTACTCACAATAAACATACAGACAAACTTGCCGGATGCTTCGAATTACAGCCAATATAACATTTTTAAGACGTGGTATGTCATACAGTGACTGAAATACTGCAACAAACAAACAGCCTCTTAACGACAACAGGAAGAAAATCAGTAAATAAAAGTCTCCACTGTAGAAAGGCAGCAGATTTAGGCTCTGCTCTGATTAATTGCCTTTCAGTTACTATCTTTGTCCATTTTGCATCTTGCATTACTCCAAATATTTGAGCTCCTTATGCTTAACGATAACTGATGATTTGCTGTTACAAATGTCATTTAGACTTAAAACAGCAGGAAGGGCTAACAATTTCTTCCCTGAGTCCACTCAATTTCACAATATTTCTCACCTGGGAGCATTGTTTTTTTTGTGGGTGGGGGTGGGGTGTTGTTAATATATCCTAAGAGTGAAATCATTTATTTTCAGGAAAAAAAAACAAGCACATGATGGACCAGGTGGCAGTTTCCAATCCAAATGGGCTCGGAATGAGGTGCACAGAGTCACCGTACAAAAGCAGGGGACTGTTTCAGGAGTAATAAAGTTTTGCTTTCGGCCTGTTTTAGGCCTGTAAATTGCATGACAAGGGCATAAGAACATAAGAACTATACAAACGAGAGGAGGCCATTCGGCCCATCAAGCTCGCTTGGGGAGAACTTAATAGCTCAGAGTTGTTAAAATCTTATCTAGCTCTGATTTAAAAGGAACCCAAATAAGAACATAAGAACATTTTAAAGGTATTACCAGGGCTGTCTGGATTCTGTGTATTCCAAGTGTCTATAGTACTGTACATACTGCTGTCATCAGAACAACACATTGTACACTGACATTACAGAGTACTTCACATAAAAAGATATAGTTTTCTAATAAAGTATATTACACAAAAATGCTTTGGTAATATATTCCAATTTAAAAGCAGTACTTAAAATTGTGATTGGTTATATAAAGTTTATTTCTGAATGTTAGTTTTAAAACTACATAATGTATTACAGAATAAAACACTAAACAATAAGTGGAACTGCATGTTAACCTTCCTGCAGTTCTAAAACTCTAAATAAAATACAGGTGGTGCATCAGCAATTTAAAACTGACCAACGACTACAAGCCAAGCACAATACATAACACATTCACTTACAGGTAGGCACAGTGAAACGCAAATAAAACCTGAAGCCAAATGGAAAACGATTTATAACCACTCTCATCAGGCCAAGCACAGCTCCAAACTACCTAATTCATAAACAGCTCCTTCGTAGCACTAAGTGGATGTGAACAGATAATTAAATCCAGCAGACGAGACTTAAAAGACAGGGCTTCAAACTGAACCGGAGTGA
>JAODUD010000001.1:50559282-50581965 GCA_026784285.1 Stomatorhinus walkeri | reverse complement strand
CTGCAGCAGCCTCTGCTATCGGTGTTTGAGTGTGTCTGTGAATGGGTGAATGAGAGGCATTATTGTAAAGCGTCACCCCCCCCCCAGGTGGAAGCATACAGCCATAAGATCAACCCAGAATCTCTATGGTCAGCTGGTAGCGATGGTGAGCCACACTGCAGCCAATCCTCCACCAAGATGCGCCTCCCCAAGGCTGCCGAAACGGCACTGAAGCATTTCCGTGCAGATATCTCCGGAACTCACCCCACCCTTGGAGGAAAGGCGGCACACGTTCAGTGTGCGGTGTGTCAGAGGAACGTGATGTAATGGAATGGTAATCAGAACGGCCTCAACATCGCCAGCCTTCTGGGTCATCCAGTCGGCTCCAGTGCTCAGCCCCCTCTTGCCCGTCGACCCTTCATCAGCATCAGCTGGATGCTGCCACGGTTCCCAGGGGCAATGGGAGCTGTATAGCTGGAGATCGCCTGCATTCATGCAGCTCATACTGTGCCCCTGACCAGGTGCCTGTTCTCTGGAGGCTAGTGGTGCTGATGAAGAGTTACGGTTGCTGGCTAAATGGATATAACAACAAATTAAAAAGCCCCAAGGAGAGCAGATCGCTCAGTCAGTAGTAAAAGTGTGCAGGGTTTCACATAAATCGGCACATAAGGAGGAAACATCTCAGCCCACCCCCAGATTCAGCTTCTGTGGCCATGAGGTCAAGCTTTGCCTCAAAGCACAACTCAACAAGACAGGGGAAAAAATGCTTTTTACTTCAGCATGAGAGTCAAAACTTCTCTCGGTGTACAGCAAGAGGAACCCTAGGGCACATGGAGCACTGCGTTTAACAGATGTGTTTGAGAACATATCTTCAGTATGTATCATTTATACTTAAAAGTGCCAGAGTGGGTGGAAATTAAGCAGCACATGGGCTGAATAAAGCCAGCTGTGAATCCTTTCTTGCAGCAGGGGTTAGGACACGTGTTACCACGGCTCAGAGAGCTATTGCAGGTGCATGCCTGCAAAGTAGTGCATTCAAAGAAAGGTGGTTTGCCACAACGGAGGGTGAGCATGAACACCTTCAGGCCAGAGATTTACTAGAAATGCAGTTTCAATCTAAGCATAGGCTGCAGAGTCTTTCCATGCGGTCTGCTATTTTCGGCGGATAAAGTTGGGATACTCACGGGCTGTACTAGCGAAACAAATAAACATGCATATCGGATCGGCCTACCTGAAGGACCAAATCTAATTAAAATCACAGTAACACCAAGATAAAATATTTCGGCTTTTCAAGAGTAAAAATGTTTAATTGCGTGATTCTCGTCTACAGAGAACCCAACTATTTCAGAAAAAAAAAATGTTCAAATAGCTACATAGTAATGTTTATTTGTTATTATTATGAAAGCATATATTTCCATAGAGCAGCTCGGTTAGTGTCAGACTTCAGTCAAATGTATTATTTTTGCGCTCGCTTGGCAGACGCACCTTGCAGGGAATAAGCGCAGTTTGCAGTCGCTTTCATTTCATTCAGCTAAATAGCAGCAATTCAACACTGAATTATACGCAAACTTGTCTTTTTTCCATTTGACAGATATAGTAGGAATTCATTGAGAATTGGGATTTTAAACTAGCCCTTTGACACAGCGCAAAAAAAATTATATTGTTATTTGGGATAAATTAAGGGATTTTTTACAGGCTGTTATCTACATTTGAAACCCCGAGGCGATGTTTCGCATTTTAACGGGATACCGCTTGTAAATGGACCTGATACGGACCTCAGTCACCAAAAAGCATAGCTGCGCCAAAGAAACGAGGCTTAACTGATCTATCATTGATTTGACTAATCGTATTTAATTTTGTATAGAAGACCATGGGTAACTTTTGAACACTCAAACGACCTGTTTTTAGATGCGTTTCAAGCGCCACCTGAATTCCCGGCATGGGATTTAATACAATTATTTATCGTTAGCATTTATTAAAGAAAACCAAATGCGAAACACGTAGGCGAACAAATGATGTGAAGTTGTGGACGAATATAAGTAGTACGCATCCCAGAGCACTGCGCAGTTATCGGGGGATAGCTGCCTTAATATGTTTTATAATATTTAGCAAAAAACGGATGTGAACCCAGCAGACTGAAACGTGCTATTAAATCAAATATCCCTAAAAATACACGTTTCACAGGCATCTCCACAAACGAAACGCCGACGGATCAGGACCCGACAAATGTCCATCTTAAAATGCAATATTGTGAAACAGACAATGCCAATACTAATCATTAATTTTAAAACGGAGCTGATATTTAACTAAAATGCATACGCTGACATTCACATTTTGTTTTGTTTTTTTTTTTTTGCTACATGAGGTCGGCGCATTAAGTTTGAGACGACTTCACAGCATCCCCTTACCTTGCTTTGCGATCAGCCCTTCAGTCGCAGGAAATAATCCCGATATCGTGAGAAAGGTGAGCATAAATTGGGACATGGTGGCAGAATGAAGGCTCCGACAGCAACGCGCCAGTCCCGGTCCAGCCTTGAGTCCCTTTCGGGGGATGTCACTTCGGTTTGGCGCACCGTGCTGCCCGCCCTTCTTCTTCTCTCCCGGTTTCAGCAGGATCTCTAGGTGGATATGTCAGTGCTGGGGGAAAGAGAGAGAGGGAAAGAAAAAAGAGGGAGGGACAACTGTATGTGTGTGTCTTTTTTTGGGGGGGGGGGGGGCAGTAGCTTTACTTTTCAAAGCAATGTGTGACCGACCTTACGTCACACCTAAGGGGCAGCGCAGCAGAAACTGATTAATCAGCCGCCGCTAGAGCTCCTATAATTCATGTCCGTTACCTACGCCCGTCGACCAAACCGGAGCGAAAGGAATCACACCTCCGTGCCTCCTGGAAGAATGTTACTGCCCATTAACAAGGGACTGAAGCACAGAGCCATACACACGTCTTTACTCTATCGATTCACCGCCACCACCCCCCCCCCCTTTTCACATCACATCACATCACATCATATCACCATGCACTTTGTTTCTGAGTTTATGTAAATGTTTTCCAGAGAGGTATTCTGAGTAGATTCTTCCATTCATACGTGTCTTTCTGATTACTGACAGCCATTAACGTGTAGCCTTATTTAAAGTCATAAACAGTCCTGCGTTTTTATCAGACACATACTGTTGAAACCACGAAGTCCCTTAAACAGGAGCTGTGAATTATATGTTGATAAGTGTGATGATATAACATCCTTCCCAGGAGCTTGCCCAACTGATTTGCCTTAAACTGTACAGTGCCCAAATAAAAATAAGGAACAAATAATAAACAGAAGACCAACAGCCTGGTCTAATTCCAAACGTACAATATTGTGGGAACGAGGAAGTGAGCCAAATGTTCTGCCTGTATTAATACTCCACAAGATAATAAAACCCTTAAACGAAGGGTTCAAGTTCAGCAAGAAAAACATTCTTTCATGCCAATGGATTTCCTTTCTAATCTAAACCAGGTGTCTCCAAAATCAGGTACCTCCAACCCAAAAGGAAAGACTGAAAAAAACCTAATTGATGGGTAGATGACCATTGTGCAGTGACTACTTGGAAACAGTGTGACATTCCCCATCCCACACTCCCATAATCACCTGCTGCAGCAGATTCTGATTGGTCAGAAACTGGATAAAATGTAAATTAAGCAGGATGGCTGTACAATGTATCTTTTACATAGTTTGTATAAAGCCTTCAGTAAAAGCGAAACAGGAAACTATTGGTTAATGTGGTTCCATGGCCTCATTAATGTCAATGGATTAGAATGGCCTTAAGGGAAATCTGAAGTTTAAACATAACAGGGTCATGTTACATTTAACAGCCTTCAGTCTGACAGGTTGCTCAGTGCTCTGTTTCGAGGATGTTATATCACAGAGCGAGTTCTGAGGCACCATCAAGTCTAAGGCACCTATGAGATTGCCCACATGCTAGAAAGCCTCAGGCTAGCTCTCGGAAACGAGTCCATCCAGCAGCTCAGCATCTGTTTGGAGATTCCCAGCATGGGCGTTGGGGCAGCCGCACACATCCTCCAGTCTACAATGGTGAGAAGAAAACAGCCCATTTTTTAAATTTTACATGGGCCACTGCAGTGAACGAGGTCTCATAAGACTTTTGTTGAATACATCAAGAGAGCTGAACTATTCTCCTTTAGAAGAGAAGACTGATTTGTTTCTTGGTGCATCTTGATTTGAAAGTTTTGCAGAATGATGTGCTTAGAATGCCAAGATGAAAACTTTGCCAAGTCATACAAAAACTGAAATTAAGAATATGCAGATAAATATCAAGTCTTCAGTTTTAAAGGTTGTTAAGATTACGAAGAGAATAAAAGTGTCTGGTAACTTCACAGGAGGATTCTTACTAATCATCCATATGAGTGGCAGGAGAGACTGGATGCTTCATGATAGATTAATCACAGTGCTTTCAGAGTGGTGACCACTGATCTCTGGTGTGTCCTCAGATCTCCATTTCAACCAGTTACCAAAATGCACACCTGCTCAGCAAGTCCAGCTATTAACATATCTCATGGGGACTGTGCCTTCAATCTCACTGAACAGCCCATTGTGGGATGAGATATAGTAGCGCAAGTGCCAAATTTGGGCACCTGAGCCCCATCATTCTTAATCACTACCACAGTGGACCAAATTGGTATCCGTTAATATACACAAACCATTCCATAAGATTCCATTGCCTTGGAACAGACATACAGGATGAACATGATCACTGAAGGCTTTAGGAAAGAGTACCCCACGCCATAACAGCTTGCTGAGACCTGGGTGAAGGATGACTCATTTGATATGGCAGTCCTTTCCACCCCTCAGTAAACTGATGGAGGCTGTCTCACACATAAGACTGATGAGTTCAGTCAACTGACTGAGAGCTGCTTACTCTTTTTGCCTTACATCAGCATCACAGACACCAGTTTATAAAAAAATGGAAAATGTTATTCAGCCATAACCATCACAACTCTTGCTACATACCCCACAGCAATTACCTCTCATTAAGTTACTGCATCACCCTCCTCTAGACCCAAGAGCCAAAAGAGTGGCCAACAGCTCCTGTATACAGTATGACTCATACTATTATGGGATGTTGATTGCTTAATTAACTAAACAACCACACCTGTGTGGAATCACCTGCTTTTATCTATGGCCAAACTCACTCTATTTACTCAAGTGTTTGAGCCATGCTGGCAGTTTCAATGACATCTTCACGCCGAACGCAGCGTACAGTCATGTAAACAGTTTTCTGTTAGAATAAATAAGCCAGGCGCTCATCCAGGCAGAGTTTCATAAAGGCTGAATCGCAGGCTGAGCCATTCCAGGGTCCAGCTCTCCTTTGGCACTACTGCTTCACAGTCATCGTTGACATAGCTTCCCCGCTTCTACGCATGTGCCTGCAAGCTTTTTTTTCAGGTCATGCATTGACATGACCTTGAAGAGATCCAGGCTAAGGGACAAATATATTTCCTCGACATCATGCTATTTTTTTGCCTTGAAGGAAAACATGCTCGAGGGTTATAAGCAACTGATGCCTTTTTGTAAAGTTATATGTTGCCAAATTATGCAGCAAAGTCTCGAAAATCTCATAACAAACTGACTTCCCTCGTCTTCCTCTGACTTCCTCAAATGCTAATCGCTGCGTGTCACTCAGTTTGCATTTCACAGGCAGATTAATTCTCAATGCAGATGTTAATATTTATGTAAGCATCACACACACGGCAGCTCGTTTGTTTGGGGATGTCCCGAAGACATCCGAGAGCTGTCACCTTTCTGCGTTTCTTCTAAGGTTTTCGCAAGGAACCGAATTGTCCATATGACAGTGACTGTTATAATTATTATTTTAAACCATGTAGAGTTACTCTTGATGAATGTGTTGTGCTATGGATAGATATACATCAGAATGATCTAGAAATTCTGCCTCACAGTTTTCCCCCATTTAGAAAATCTGTTTACTTGAATTTTTTTTTTTTGCTCGACTAATGTTACAAAGCCCACATTTATAGCAGGCACACTTTAACACTAATGTTCCAAGTCTGGGATTTTTTTAGCCATTAATAATTGTCTTTTTTATACATATTGATAAAAAAAAAGGTACTCCAGAACTGTCTTTCATTAAATCCATGCACAGAGGGCAAGGCTGTCAGTTTTTGTTTTAATATGCAGCAAGCAGTTTTAAGTTAATTGCATTTGCATTTTAACTTTGCAATTAAGGACTGAGTAATGAATTGTTCATTATCGTGGGCAGCATATGGTCATACCATGGTCTCTGGTTTCCGCCCCTGATGCTGGGTTAAGTTTGAGATTCCCAAACTGTCAGTCTGACGTTGCAGGTTCTCAAAACCAAACCATATACATTCTGCATCAAAACACAGAGGTTGTCTAATTATTCCTGGTCTAATCTGACATTTTCATTGCTTTTTTTCAAAATTCTTTCAGGTATTCTTTTACATAAAGCTGTATTGTTGTAATATGAAACAGAAGCAATAACCTCCAATGGTTCAACGGCACCTTGCAAAGGATTCCTAATGTTGCCATGGCTGGGCTTCCATTTAAAAAACGGAGGCTTCATTGATCACAGAAGAGACGGACCTTGGTGTCCATGAAGCCTGGCTTTCTACTGCCATCTAGAGGGTGCTGCTTTCTTGCAGTCATGTAACCGTCTCCATGACCATGAGGCTGCTCAGGTGCACAACCAACAGTCTCAGGGGACTGTGCAATCTGAGCATGTTATCCAAACTTACAATTATGCTTCTGGAAAGGAAGGAGAAGCTCATATAGTTGAGGGCTCAGTGGAAATAGACACTTCAAGATGACAGGGTCCTTTATCCAGCAGGATTTACATGTTAGGCAGTATCGAGAGAAATACTTGTATCTATCATGTCTGCTGTTCACTGAGCAGTATTTTAATTTCACACAACAGGATTATTGTTCTACCAGAGACTGATCATTCCTCCTGAACTCAGCTGCAGATGTCACATCCAGTACTGTAGATGCAATGTGATGTTGCCCTCCATGTGAAAGGAAGTGAAGGGGATTGTGGGTAGCAGCAGATATGCAGGTCACTATGCTTAATGAGGGCTGGGTGGGCGGGGCTGTGTCTCAGACATTCCATCACCACAAGGTGTAGGAACGAGTCATTTCAGCCCCTGAAGATCCATCCAGCCCCCCTCTGAAGTGGCTGAGACGACAGCCCTCCCACCACCACCCAGCTTAGCTTCCTGTCATGTCTGTTACACGGCCCAGAGGGACTGCGGGGAAACTGGGGGCCACTTAAAGGTTCTTGCCAAACACAGACCCTCACGAAACTTGGAATTTATGACACCTCCACATCTTCCATGGGTCTCCTGGTAACTACTATCCCAAAAGCTGTCAGGCTTCTCAACCATTATCCTGGCACATTGGCTAAAGAGAGACTGGGATCACTGAGGTCCAACTCAGATCTTTGAACTTACATCATGCCCTAAAATGAGGCTTGGGGCTTCCGTTACCTATTTTTTGTACCTTTCCAAGGACGGAGTAAGAGCTGCAGCAGCAGCTGCCTTGTGGGCTCATTATTGACCTTCTGTCCATCACTGTTTGATGCCAGAGAGCCTTGGAGGGTCATATCCCTTCGGACTGTGGTGGGGGAGTGGTGGGGAAAGGCGAAAAAATTGGACCAAATGAATTCTGGGCGCACGCTCAGATTTACACAAAAAGCAGCCCTCAGTCTCTTATCACCCGTGCCTGCAGGTAGAAAATAGAAATATATTTACCATGCTGACCCAGTAAAGCCAGATTTCTAGTTTTTTCCCCCATAACGTTGTCATAGTGACTGCACCGATTTCCGAGCCTACCGAGAGCTGGACCGTAGCTGCCGTGGGATCTTTTCAGGCACGTGGCGAGGATCCAGGGCCGCCGTACACTGGGCCCTTGAGGACCAGCGACTGCTGCTGGGGTGAAATGTAAATAGGTAATTATGCAAGTCCTGTGGGCACGGGGACAAGCCAATGCCACGTGACTGGCCTAAAACGAAAGCCACTGAAGAATATTAATTGTGGCTTGGAATGGTGCATAAAGCTGCTTTAACATGCAGAGGGACTCTGCTTCGCATCCACGTCCCGGCCAGGCGGCCTTGTTTGCCGTTTCTTAACAAGCCGGCATAAACTCGTTATATATGAGACCTTATTAATTGACTTTGTCTTCAGGCTGGGAAATGGGGTCTGGTGCTGAATACCTGTGGACGTTCTTTTCGCCTGCTGAGGATGAATTGCTCTTTTCAGCCTCTTCACCGGAATAAGACACGAGACTGAAATCGTGCCTGTGGTGCGATATTGCCCCCTATAGGACAACACAAGAAATACTTTTGAGAGACCAAGACAAGATATCGGCAAGAAGGCATCAGAGTGTCGAGTCAACAGGTGATGATCTCTTATAGTAGCTTTGGATAAAAACAAGGAGGGAACATGCTATAATTTGTAAATGCAAGTTAAAGTAAAATACTAGATAAGGGCAGCTGTTTGTACTTATAAAATTAAGTCTAGCCAACAGGATATAAAATGCAGTGAATGTTCTGCCTCCAGGAACTCGCATGGAGTGCCGACATCTCATGGATTGCTATATTCTTGATCCCTGATCCATTTAGACCATTGCTACTGTGTTTTTTTGATTAAGACATGGGGTACACTGGTAACACACATAGGTATGTGGGAAGTGTGTGCGCGTACACACTGACCTGCGAGGCTTCAGTTGGATAATTAGAATGAAACCTGCAGTCTGCAAAGATGAGAAGTACAAAGGATAAGAGGAAGAGAGCGGGGAGAGAGTGGGAGAGGGAGAGTGAGCGACTATGCATTCTCACTGACAAACAACCCATGATATCAGTAAGTGTTATGTGTACTTTTCGGGGAGCTTCACCACTCCATTCTGCAACGGTACGTGGGCCCTAGAGAGCCGACGCAGATGGGATGGAGGCGGCGGTGAAACCCCTGGCTCCCGCGGGTCCATTTGGAAAATCCCGGAGGTCACTCGAGGGGTGAGCAGGGCACCTCCAACTGTGAATTTCAATCCGCAAAAAAAAAAAAGAAAAGAAGAAGAAGAAGTGTATAAGCAAAAAAAAAAGACCTGCTGCTGAAGGACTAAACTTATGTCGGGGGTGGGGGTTCACCGTGAGAAATTGGAGCAAAATCCCAAAGCCCTGGAAAGCACCAGCTTCTGCATCCTGCGAGGGGAAGGTGAGCTCCTAAAGAGTCCCACAATTAATTCAGCACAGATGCTGTGAAAGAGGCGTCAGCTCCCTATGTGTCCCAGACCATCCCTCCCCCCGGAGGACAGCGCTGTTTATGGCACTCATAAAAGATGGACCGCGTTTATGAGGCCCGGAACTCTGCGTTCCGGTGCATCACCCCTGCTGTCGCGTTGGGCTGAATGATGAGCTGGAGACAAGGAGTGAGTCAGGCTGTTTAGATGGGCAGGTGTGCGACTGAGCCGGCCCGGTCCGAATGGCACAGTGCTTTAAAAGGGGAGCACTGTAAATAATACCCTGATCTGCCCCAAACCCCCCACTTTTGAGGGAAAAGAATAAGTCATAATAAGTAAGTAGCATCCTTAAACAGGGCTAGATATCTAAATGTTCAAATAAGAATGTGTTGACCATCACAAACTCAAACTCAAAAACATGTGGTTGCTGCAAGTGGAACTCAACACACACACAGACCCACTGCCCCTTTTTATCTCCATTTATAAGCAGACATAGAAAAGTGCATGCATTCCAATCAGCCTATGCACAGCTTCAGAATGTTCCACTTCCACAATAACCTACTGATTTAACAAAGGAGATAACCCAAATACTGATGACTTTCTAAAACATTTTATTCAGGGTTGGGGCCATTCCAGAATGCATTCGTCAATTCCAATCTAAGTCAGGAAATGGAAATCCCCCAGAAATTCAAATTCAATTCCAATTCTGTTCCCCATCATTTGTTTCCAATCCCAACTCCAGTTCCATTTCCTGATTTGGAATGGAGTTGATGAATGTATTCCAGAATGGCTTCAACCCTGATTTTATTGAAAAACATACATATTTGCCATATTTGTGCATTTTGTTCATATTCCACTGATTTGAGTTCTGGGTACTGAACAAGTTGAGAACTGAGCAGCCTAAGTTGTGTCGGATTCAGTTTAGGTCGCAGGGAACAAAGTGGTATGCCACACAGAAAAAAATCTATTTGGAAAAAAATAAAGATCTATCACAGAGTTCTTTCAAGTAGCAAGCAATGTAAGTAGATATGTTATACCAAGCCTATGATGGATGGAATTGTCAGTCTAATTTTTTTCATACCTCAGGCTAATTTATGCTACAGCAACAAGCCTCAAAATGTCATCTACGTTTGACCTAATGTGAAATTATCCATTCCGATAAAGCAATAAATCCACGAATGTGGCCTTACATAATATGTGCTCAATCAAAATGTTTAGTGTGTTAAACCATTATTCCAAATCATGCCAAATACCTTATCAAACATGGCTAGATAAGTGTAGATAAATGATAAGTGTTTGCCCATATCAAAAATCTCCCCTGCGCCCCTGGTGTACACCTGTGTCCATCTACACTACCATATTCTTTTCACCTAGCGGTTTTCCATTAATTCTGCTGCATCTTAATAATCAAAGTGTGGGTCACTCTAGCTCATCTGCATCTCTCTCTCTCCCTCTTTATCTCCATCTCTCATGCTATTTCTAACTCCCTCTCTATTTCTCTCTCTCTCTCCCTGTCCCTTGCGTGTCAGTGGCTGGGGCTTCCCCATGTGCCACTAGTGATCCTCAGCCCGGCAAGGCATAGTGACAGACTCAAGCTCTTTTGTTGTGATATAAATTCAAGCAGAGCATACTAATGCTGACTGGGACACTTAAAACAGATTTACACTGTCATTTACTATTACGATGTGTCACACAGATGTGACGCAGAGGGACAAACTGTGGGTGTCAATTTAAATATGTGGTCTCAGTACACACAGGGTTTCCAGGAAGCAGTAATGTCACCTAATCAGATTCTTTATTTATGATTATGCATTCCAGGGTTCGGGAAGCAGGAGTGGGAAATCACAGATTAGCCTACTAACGATAAGGATAGTATTCTGTACACAGTGGTGGGTTTGTTATTTCTGTGGCTTCACGGTTAGCTAGCGAATAGAGACAGGAGATCATAGCTAGCTAACTAGTTATCAGAACATATTTTAGCATCTCCTAAATAAGGAACATTTAATATTACATCGCTCCACATGCCTGCAGCACCAGAGCACCAAAACCATCATTTGGCAAAGATACTTTAATGCGGCAGGTGATCAGTGACCCAAAGACCCATGTCCTGAGTATTTGTCTTGTCCCGTCTTCCTCACTACAGTAACAGTGCTGGTTCCTTGTCTTTCTTGCGGCGCACCCAGACATACAAATATGCAAATATGTGCTCCGATGCTGAATGAAGTGCCTCATTACAATGAGACGACTAGGAGGGAAGTAGCTCGCGATGATAAAGAGCCACATTGTTCCCCGAGCGACCCCCCCCCCCACCTCACCCCAGAGAAATCTCATCCCGGTGATGTTTTCCGGAGTATGAGCCCGAATGTTGAGTAACGGGAGGTGCCCAGAGGCTCTCCTGCACATGTGCTGATGGGATTCATTATTATTCATCATTGGGAGCACAAGTGATCAAAATGGAGCACTCGAGGGTCCTGCAGGGAGCAACCTAACAAACTGCTGTAGTGCGAAGATGGCAGAAGAGAGCACTATACATTAACCCCAAATGGGAACCCTTTAGCCCCCGAGCCCCGACTCATCTTCAGGGAGCTCGTTAGCATCATCATCGTCTCTTCTTACCTCAAACAAGCGACATGCTACCATCCAGCTCTGTTTGTGTCTCCCACTAATCGTGCAGCTAATATGACATTTTACTCTCTCCTTCAGGGCTGCTGGTAACAGGGGCATTTACAGGGGCAAAGCTCCCAGCTCAAAGCTGATTATCCCCCAAAGTTCCCGCTTCTCTGTCACTCACTGATTTTGAAACATATCATTGGATAAAAATAAGGTTGGCTGGTCTGTTTGAATTATGACCCCTCTTATACCCCCCAACTTAAAAAATCCTAGAATGGCCCATGGTTGGGAAACCAACACATACCCCATCGAAGGCTCCTCACAAGAAAGAACAGAAATCCAAATGCTCCATCACAGTGCCCAGCACCTCCTTTAAAAATACATTTCTGAAGCTTGGCCGAGGAAGTCGACCCCGCAGGTCTCTCCAAACACACAGGAGTAATTAATACTGCTCCTTCCTGTAGCACGAAGTCATATATCTCAGAACAAAATTCTTTTTTTTTCCACTTGGGGGCTTACATTTGACCCGTCATACAAGTCAGTGTGTGATGGAGAAGGGGAACCACTGAGATGAATCCATCCAAAAGGCCAGGGGAATGCCACTGCTTTGCCAACACGCCAATGACCTCATTAGAGGTTGGAGCTCATAATGCTATATGAGGGTCAGCCGTGGGGGGGGGGCCCTGTGAGGAAGAAAGCATAGAGAGCGCAGAGCAGTATGTAGTGGTGTGCCCGCCAGCACAGGGGATGATACATCGACAGATACAGGAAAGTCAACTCAAATGCAAGAAGGCTAAAGTGATGAATGAGGTAGCTTTGCATCAGGTACCTGAGGGAAACCTGCATGACACAGTAAGGACATGCAAAGTCCACACACACACAGTGCAGGGGAGGGTAAGTATGCAGAAATATGAGCTGCTTTGAATAAAAATGCATTCTGGGTATCAGAATAACAAGCCATTCTTATTCATAGATCTTTCTCAGGATTATAAGTCTGAATTTGATTGGACATGAAACTGGGGCGGGGCCACAGAGCACCGGCCCCAGTAGAAAGTTTACTGGCCTGCAGAATGCCCCCTCCCATCATGCAGCGATTCAAATCATATCATAGCTAAACATAAGGTTGGCTCTGGTGTATGAATTATGACCCCCTTATTCCCCCCACCTTAAAAAAATCCTAGACTGACCCCTAAGTAAGAAAATGTACTCTACCTGAAATCCATGGATCCTTAAGTGAGTCAGTTTGGTAGAATGTTTGATACCGCAATTGAGCGTCTGCTGGCATTAGGGTTGCAGCCAGACCCATCAGAGGGGCCCCAAGTCCCAGCTGGCCCCAGACATCAACAGTTCAACTTCTAAGTGGAACTCCTGACATAAATATGCAAGAGACAATATGAAGGACATGTTAAGGAGATGAGAGGAAATAAACATGTTCTGAAGAAGTGCAGCAATCTGCGGATTTGCACCATTTTGGTGTGGATAAATTAAATACCACGGATGGTGCAGATCTTACATTTACACTTTTTTTAGACACTATATCAGCACTTCAGCCTGTCGACTAGGGACAGGAAGTGTATATTTTTAGCACATGGTTTTAAAATTCGTTAAATTATGAATCCAAAAGCACAGCACTGCTCCTTGGTTGACTGTTACCTTGCTCTACAGGTTTGATAATGTGACATTGAGAGGATTATTACCTCGGCTCCTCCAACAGCAATGCCCAGGTGAGACCAGTTACCTGGGACAATGTTTCATTTAAAATGAGGCAAGTTGGACATCCCATATTCTCACAGCAATCTTGCAAGGTGCCGTAGAAATGGTGAATGGCTATTTAAAGGATGTTATCTATGAACTGCCCAACACTGAGAGTAATTTGATGTGTAAGGAGTGCTAACTGTGCTTAGAGATTAAGCATAGTCCACCCCCCAGTGCAAATTCACATCCTGAAAGAGAAATTAATGTGACGGGGATGTGGTTTCTGCCAAGTGGAAGGGGCAGAGTGCTTATGAGGGTGATAAAATGCTGCCTTTCGAGATGCCAAGGAGAGGCAATTTGTGCCTTTGCATAATCAATGGACGGAGCTTTGTGCCTTCCATGGGAGGACGTCACAGCAAGACACGGGCGAATCAGAAGGATGACTTGGTAACCAAGGCAACGGAGAAAGGGCGCCGGAGTTTGGAGTTCCATTAGAGGGGGAGTGGAGGAGAAACGGGAAGAGTTAGGAGCTCTTGCTGTTGGCAGCTTGCTAAACAGCACACCCTTTACCTTACGGCAATTTTGTCTCTTGCCGCATGCCCAGCATCAGGATGTGCACAGAATGAGCAAGCGGCCTCTGCTAATCACTAATGCAAACTGCACAGCATGCCATGGTCACGACAGCGTGTGCCTGGGACATGTGTACAGACTTCACATGAATGTACAACGTGGGGAATTCATTTGCATGTCCCGTGGAGCTCTCTATCGCAATGGGCAATCCCACCCCCTGTCTGCGTATTTTACATTTAAATTAATTTATTTAGAGAAAGCAGAGTAAGGCAGTCTAGTCTAGAGCAAATGAGGGTTCAGAAACCCAGCAGTGAAATCATCCTGTTCATCACAGGATTTGAGCCAGTAACCTTCTGATCACAGACACAATGCCCCAACCCACTGAGGCACACAAATTGTATTTGGACCCCACTTTTCACCACTTCCATTCTGCTTGGTTGTATCCAACTGGCTATGCGGAAAAACACCCATTGACTATTAGTGGGGGTTCAACGCCTTCATCAAGGCAATGTCAGAGAGGCAAAACAGTGCTACCCACATGATTCACTCAGTCAAACTCAATGCCCCTGCAGTTCGCACAGGATTCTGGGAAATGGAAAGATGCCGGAAGGTCTGGGAAGGCTGTGGTGGGAGAACAAAGTGACACCATTAAACCAGCTCAGTTTTCGGAAGAGAAGCCCCGAGGTTCTGATTTTATATCAAAGATTTCGACCCGTTGGGATTCACAGACTTAATAAAACACCATGGAGTCTGTGCAGTCCCTTGGCAAAGCGAATGTCACAGCTGACACAGAGCATGGATGTTTTGTGACTTTTCCTTTTGTATAACTGCAAAACAATTAAATCTTAACATTGGATCACATGATTTTTTTTTAAATGGGTATCCTTAATGCTGGATCCTTAATGAAGGTCTCTATTTTGCGGAAATCACCTTGCACACCTCAGGGTCAAAGAAATGCCATCTAAGAGCAATCAGCCTCCCTTCTTGTTCCTCAGCGGTAGAGGAAAAGAATTAGCTAATCATGTTGCCTAGTAACAGGTGTTTGTTTAGGGCTTTCATGCTGCCTTTGGCAGACCTGCGGAGAGAGACTTCACAGAAGGCCTAACAAAGGACATGTCGCTGGGAAGCACAGTGCCAGGCCTCAGGTGCTCAGACATGTTTAACTGCCTCAGGGGGCCAGAATTGAATTACCGTATTGACCTGAATATAAGGAGACCCTTACCTTTTCACAACTAATTTGAGAAAAAAAAGTTTTTGGAATACCAAATCTGACCTTTATTAAGGAAAATAATTTAATTTTATGAGAACATATAATGCTAACCAGCAACCACAGCTTAAAAAAGCAACCACATCTGATTTCAAGTGTATTAAATAGGAAAATCAATGTATGATTTGGATTATTGGGGATGTAGGTAATAAATATTATGAATTCCAAAAGGCATAGAATGTTTTCAATGCAGCAGACCCACGTAAAAAGGGGAAAAAATAACATAATGTACACAAAGGTTTAGCCATATTAATACACAATATGATGTCTCTTTTAAAATGAATGTTTCAGAATGTTACTCTCTAGTTATCTCTATTAACAGCTACTATCAGTTTAACATTAGCAGCGGCACAGCCTGGGAAGCCAACAATTTACACAACACTCAAGGATACACGCTAAACAAACACATGTATTTTGGCCAACATGGTATTTCATAAGGTCTCTGAGGTACACTACTGGAGAATCAAATCATATACCTTGAAGAAGCTAGGACTAGTTCGAGTTTGGATTAAAACAGAATGTTTTTAAGACGAAATCAAACATAATATACGCAGGAATGAAGGATCGAGACTCACTATTAATTCCATAAAAATATACAAAAAATCAGGTGATCTGCAGCTTAGAAGACAGTTTACAATTGTTTTTGCCAACACAAAGCTCATTCGTTATGGGTATGGACAGAAGCCCCTGAGATATCCTGTTTGTTCAGCAATTTACAAAAATTTTAAGAAAAGGGCTCAAAAAATAGAATGATGACAAGAATGTGATTTACTACCAGCTAGCATCTAAAACTGACAGAGGATGCACAGTGAAACACTCCTCTGAAGATTTAAAAGAGCTTTCTTCGTCCTATATGATCACAACAGTACATGAGCACTGCTGTGACTCCATGTGTCCATTAAGTTTGAAATTAAAATGCATGCTCGTAATCTTTTAATGACCGGGGGTAGAGCAGATTCTTTGGGTACCTGTGAATGAGAGCACAGGCAGACCACCGGCACATCTCTGTCATTAACATATTACGAGCTTCCTGTTGAAGGTCATTTCATTGGGTCACTAGAGTTGTCATGTAATCCTCCATTAAGAAGGTATAAACTGGCAAGGAAAGCTGAAAAATACAGAGGTGAAGCCAGGCTGCAATGGATTGTGGGAAATGATTCATGCTCTCAGGCAAGTTGAGGCTGAGGTGCCTCAAAAAGTCAGCATGTCTTCTGGTTCCTATTGTGATAAACTGGATGTTGGATAAGGCAGTGCTCCAGGGGAGCAGTATATGGCACAGTGAGTTGGGACGCTGGTCCAAATCCCAGAGTAAGCAGAGTGATTTCACCTTAAGGCCCCTGTGCAAGGCCCTTAACCCCCAGAGAGACTGTCTGACCCTGCTTCCTCACAAATGTATGCTGCTTTGGATAAAAGAATCTGCTAAATGAAATCTGCTTCAATATTTAAAGAATTCAGGTGAAACAAACTGTCACGATCCTCTTGTGTGCCACGCCCCCTCATAAACCCCGTGTGGATTCCCCGTGTTCATCAGCTGTTTCCTGTTACCGTCATTAGTTCAGTGTATTTAGTCCGCGTTTCAGGTTGTTTCCCCAGTCTGGTCATTGTAGTGTTATGACGTTTCTGTCCTGTCTGCCTTACCATATGTCAATTAAAAACCTTGTTCCTGATTCCTCGTCATCCTCACCTACTTCCCCGGTCCGTGCTCAGCACTTTCATGACAGAATGATCAGACTCACAAACAAGACGCCTGGACTAAATGAGGCGGAATACCGCAACCTCGCAGACGAGGTTATATTGGGTACGCCAGCCCCAAGTCCGGGAGGATCCCCCACTGGGGGAGGTGCGCGACAACTTGCGGCGGCTGAAACGCGGGGTAGTGGACACAAACACGCGGAAAGTAGCTCTCGCCAGCGGACTGCCATTTGGTCCGCTCTCTGAATTAACGGAGGTACCCGAAACGCCGCTGCCCACCACAGGAAGGAAGAAGAAAAAGCGGAGAAGACACGCAGCAGGTATGGCTCTCTCTCCGCTGCTTCCCCTGCTACATGTCAGGAGGAACCCCTCCCGATTCTGGATCTGGTGGTGTTCAGAAACACCGCTATCACCCCGCCTGAACAAATGCCTGACGCCTGTCCGCTCGCTGCTCTGCTGCCAACATTAGCCACTCACCCCTTTCCAAGGAAGCATCTGGCCATTAAAGGGGCCAGATCAATTGAGGACTTGATCCCGCGGGTCCCCAGGTTCCCCAACTGGGAAGCACTCCCTGTGGCACCTTTGCTGGTGTTGAGTCGGCGGTGCCCCCTGCTTCACCACCCGAGACTCCTACAATGCCCCCAGTGGTTCCTGTGCCTGCAGCTTTGCCCCCAGTGCTTCCCATGCCTGCAGCTTTGCCCCCAGTGGTCCCCATGCCACCCCCTGCTGGTCCTGAGTTGGTGATTCCGGTGGCGTCCACTGTTGGTGCTGAGACAGCTGTGTCTGTGGCGCCCCCACTGTAACGCCCAAGGTCCCAGCGCCTCCTGCTTTGTCACCCCCAGAGGTTCCCATTGTACCTCCTGCTTCGTTGCCCCCTGTGGTTCCTGTGCCAGCGACACCCGAGGCCCCGGAATGCCGGACCGACGCTCCTCCCTCCGTAGTGAAGTCGGAGGAGGAGCTGGAGTGTAACCCCTCGGGGATCTCCCTGACCACCCCCGTGACGATCCCAGTGACTCCCCCATCCTCACCCCAGTGTGACAAGTCCCGGCCAGGTCGCCGCCTCTCAGTCTCCTGGAAGGGGAGGGGACAGCTGTGCCGGGGCCGGGTCCCGCTCGCCCGGCTCGCCTGCGGTTCCCCTGGCCGTGGCTCAGCGGTCGCCTGCGGTTCTCCTGGCTGTGGCTCAGCGGTTGCCTGCGGTAACCCTGGCTGCGGCTCAGCGGTCGCTTGTGGTACCCCTGGCTTTGGCTCAGCGGCGCCTCGTCGGCCAGCTATGGTCCCGCCTCCAACACCTCGTCGGTCGACCGCAGGTCCCCTGTCTCCGACTCGTTGGTCACCTACGCCTATGCCGGCGGCAGCTGTGCCTTCATTGAGGACTCTTTTGGAAGACAGTACAGCTTATTACAGCGACTGTGTATATCAGAGAAGCATAATTGTTCCTTTGTATGCCAAAGGGGCCTGTACCGCAAGCCTTTGATTTTTCAGTGATGCTGTGTTCCATTGTTTTTGTCCTGTACCCCCCAAGCCGCCACTGGTCCAGCGTTTTGTGGCTTCTAGACTCCACCAAGTTGTTAATTGACTCTAGAGGTGCACAGATCCAGTATTCGGGACTGGTATCGGCACCAATCCATACCTATTAGACGGATCGGATATCAGCTATATGTGACTGATCTACGTCCGATACTTACTTATTTAGTTTTCAGCAGTCTGTAATAAGATAGCTTCTATTTCTTGTTAAATCGATTTGTGCAATGAATCGCACGGGAGCTCTTTCACATTACAGATATTTTTCATGGCATTCAAGCTGAACGCTAATCCTGTCACTCAGTTCTTTTGCCACTCAGTGGGTGTAAGCACAGTGACTTCCGCCTGCTGTGACATCATATGTAAACCTTTTTCGGTAGGAGGAGCATAAGAACATCATAGTGTTTCCCCTACCATTATATTAGGGGCGCCCCATTCCCCACCAGCACCTTCTACCCCCCCCTCCCCCTGAAAGTGAAGTTAATTTTATCTAATAATATTTTCTATGTAGCACCAGATCACAACAGAAGTCGTTTCAGGTTACCCTTCCTATAGAACAGGTCTATACATAGTCCTTTTATTAAACTAAAAAGCCTTATGTTATGTATCTTATTCACACAACAGCTTGTCATTTTTCATCTCTACATGGTCGCGCATTTACAATTCTCCTCTCCTCACTGTAGCACTTATGACGGAATTCCACCTGGTTGTGCACGCACAGACACGTGCATGCACACACAGGTGAGCACACTCCCACCAGCACGCAGAGAGCGTGCATTGGAAAATATGTCGCGTCAATCACCTGTAAGGCAGGGTAAAAAATACATTTCACAATGAGATTTTCTACTTTAAACTATCACTATTTTAAGCTATCAGCTATCACAGCCTAACAGTTAATGTACCATCTTGCAGCCTGCATGTGGATCGCAATAATTCAGCCAGACCTTTCTGACTTCCCATAGCAAGAGGCTCTAGAAATGTTCTTCCAGGAGCCCAGAGAGATACACTGCAGTGACAAAAGCTGCGCACTTTGTGGAAAATTGTCGTAAAAAGAAATGTTCTGATGTGTAGTTCAGTTGTTATATTGACTGCTGTCATTAAAAGAAACACATGAACACCATGAATCCTGCCGGGGTCTGTGTGCCCCCCCCCCCCCCCCAAAGCTGTAAACCTAGGGGAAACACTGCATCAGATAAGTGGGTGACCATCTGTAAGTATTTTATGCTTAAAACAACAATTAGTAGCTCAATAATTTGCAATATTTGAAAAAAAAGAAAAGATGTGGAAGTAGCATGTAGTGGAAGATCCCACTAAACAAAGGACATGCAATTGTGCGAGAACACGAGTAATATGAAAAAACAATGGATGATTAGGGAGTTTGCCAGCTTGGACTGTTTTGAGCATTTGGTGCAGCTTGTGATACGCGAGGGGATGCTATCGCAATGAAGTGATGCTGTTGCCAGTGGGTGAAAAACTGCAGCATTTTAAACATTTGCCACTTGCATATATACTCATAGAAGATACTAAAATTGAACTGCAAATGCCTCAAAAACAAGAACAAAAATTTAAAACAAGATGTACAAATGAGGTGGAACAGTACGTTATGTATGTTTCTAGTAGCCTAATTAACAAAGCTTTTCGGCATATATTTTTCATTTTTTATTTACTAGTTTAAAAAAAGAGCTCTGGTATCAGATAAATACTCATATCAACCAATACCCTCTGGTCAGGTTTCAGGATCCTATTGGCACTAAAAGAAGTGGGATCAGTACACCTCTAATGATAATATTAAAGTAAATGTAAGTCGCTCTGGCTAAGAGCGTCTGCCAAATGCTGTAAATGTAAATGTAAATGTAAATGTAAATGTAAAAAGAACTGCATTGGAATCTGCATCAGTACTGGCAGTTGTGTATCTTAATTGGATGAGAACTGAAAAACTGATTAGCCTATCCCTAATTGACTCATCACAAGCTGCCAAGATCGATCGTTAATGAAACATGTCATCCATAAGAGCTGGGTCTGTGGATGGCTCTGCTGTGCATCACACACTCAGCAGTGGTGTTTACTACCACTCAAACTCTGAGGTCCCATTGTCCATAAATAGTCACTACACAAAATATTAAACAAACACATTCCTTATTTAGGAGAAAGTGAAGTGGCATGTTCGAGTCCCTGCCTAGGTTCCATGTGTGTGGAGTTTGCATGTTCTCCCTGTGCCGTTGTGGGGTTTCCTCCAGGTACTCCGGTTTCCCCCCACAGTCCAAAGACATGCTGAGGCTGATTGGAGTTACTAAATTGCCCGTAGGTGTGTCTGTGTGTGTGAATGGTGTGTGAGTGTGCCCTGCGATGGGCTGGCCCCCTGTCCAGGGTTGTTCCCTGCCTCGTGCCCATTGCTTCCGGGTAGGCTCCGGACCCCCCGTGACCCAGTAGGATAAGCGGGTATAGAAAATGGATGGATGGATGGATGAAGTGGCATGTTCTGCTTACTGGCTAGATAGCAATAATCTTCTGACAATATTCACTAGCTATTTATTTCATTTTTGAAACATTCGATGGGGGATGCAGAGTAAACTTTTAATTGGAACTCCAGAAAAAACAAACCTGCCCTGCACACGATCCAGTACAAATGGAAATAAAACTTATGGATCTGTGTCCCGAAGATGAAGGTGAACAGATGAAGATGACCAAGTGTAATTCAACGAGTAACCAGTCTTTAAGTAGAACAAAACAGATGGGATGAATGGTACACGCTGCAAAAGTCTCATACCTTAGACTGGAGGTTTAACTTGCAAACTGTTAGCATTCATAATGTTTGGCTAATGTACACACCTTTTCTTCTTTAGCAGATGGCTCAATAGAGATGTAATTTTCTGCTAAAGATTAACTGGGAATCCAGTACGTAAAAAGTACTAAGGAGTGCATGAAAATGTCTGAGGGTCTTCGCTAAATGTGTGTCTTGAATATCAGAAAATGAGAGATTATTTTTTTCATATGTTGAGCCTCAACTCCTGCAATGGGTAAAATTACCCGGTAACACTTTATATTAAGTGCACCTTCATAATGCATTCATAGAACATTCATAAGCAGCAGGCAAGTACATCTTAACATCCTAACATCCCGTAACAGCTTTAATATACATTAATAACAAACATTATATTATGATTATACAGTTATAATGTTTCTTATTATTATATAACGGTTGTTATTAATGTATATTACAGCTGTTAAGGGATGTTAGGATAAGGTATACTTACATGATGTTTATGAATGTTTTATAAATACTTAATGAATACATTATGAAGCTGTACTGAACATTTTATGAATGCAATATAAAAGCATTATGAAGGTGCAGTTACTGTAAAATGTTACCAATTATATACCTTTTCTATGGATAATGCGAATCCATATAGACCCGATAAGATGAGGAAATTTATATTTTAAAACAATGTAACATAATTTTAAACCTAAATTCTATTTGCAACAACACAATTATTTAAAAATAGACATTTAGTCTATTTATGAAAGATGTCACATTTTCACAACAAATTCCCCCTTTAAAACTGCTTGTTTCATTATAGCCAATTTAAATTCTAATAGGAATAATATTAATCTGCTAAATTAGTTTAGAGGTGAAAAACAATGACAAATGTGCTTCACTGGAACTGAATTAAATACCTATAACTGTTTAAATTGGTAAATTAAAAACTGTAAACTTTAAATAAAAGCACTAGCCAAAATATATGTAAAAAAAACCAAGTATGTATATATTATTTAAATGAAATAAAAGCTTTCATCTGCATGAGTCAAGTGGTGCAAGTTGTCCTGGCATGGCTACATTTGCCAGCAGGAAAGCACATCAACACATAAACTAAAAGTGTTCCAGCAACTCGCCAAGTCACTGGATGCTCAATATGGCTGGAGTTTCAGCCTGATACTCATAAAAATACTTCCATCTTTTTAGCTTTGAAAAAGCAGGAATTACTCACTCTAAGCATTTATTAAATGTATGCATAATTAGATGAGAAATCTTCTCAGAATATTACCTCAGCAAGCGTTCATCGGGAGAATCAAATAATGTTATTATTTTAT
>JAODUD010000001.1:50540315-50554521 GCA_026784285.1 Stomatorhinus walkeri | reverse complement strand
GACTGTGGGGGGAAACCGGAGTACCCGGAGGAAACCCCACGACGGCACAGGGAGAACATGCAAACTCCACACACATGCAACCTAGGCGGGGACTCGAACCCAGGTCCCAGAGGTGTGAGGCAACAGTGCTAAACCCGGAGGGACCTTGAAGAGGAAACTTCAGAGCTGGAGCAGAAGATTGTCAGTGGCCTGCACGTAAGATGTCGGACACAGGTGCCTGAGGGAGTGAGTGGACCCAGAGATCCCAAACAGGAGAGAAGACCCAGTGATCTTCCACCAAAGGAAACCCTGCTCACTCCACCACCACCTGCTGTGCATCTGCCGAAGTACCAGGGACCAATCCTGGAAGCTATTTGCTGTATAGCTAGAGCTTGCCGCCAAGAACAATGCCTGGGATGACTAGACTACAACTGTCCACCTTAGCCTGGCACTGGAAGGAGGGGCCCTCCAAGTCCTCTTGGACGTTGAACCAGAGGCTCGTTTCTCTCTTGCAAAACTAATGACAACCCTAAAGCAGTGGTTTGGGAGTAGCGGAGGGGAGCCCGTCAGCTTTTTGGCACCCAGCGGCGGCACAGAGGGTAGTGGCTTGGAGTCCTGGCTGCTGACATCACAGCATTTGCCTGCCAGGGATATCCCAACTTCCCTGCAGTAGTGCAGGAAGACCTAGCCCTGCAGACCTTCCTCTCAGTCCTTCTTCCGGACCACCAACAACAACAAGTGTGGCTGTCAGCACCAGCTAGCGTACAGCAGGAACTTGCTGAGGCAGAGAGGGTGCAGCACCCCACAAAGACGCTGCGGTACATTCAGTGGCTCGGTGGAATAGTGACCCTCCCCACAATGATGCAAGGATCATCTGCTGGCACTGTGGAAAGAGGGGGCACTGGGCTAGCTTCTTCCCTAAGCCCACTCCCAGGCCATCAGGGAAATGACTAATGGGCGGCGCACTGAGGGAAGTGTCGTCCTAACCCCTAAAAACCCCTCAGACTAGAATCTCATTCCTTTACATCTATCCTGTCAGTTGGCTCGGAGTTCTGCAGAGCCCCTTTCTGCCTTGATCCATCAATAAGGTGCTCTGCCATGATCAAATAGACATTGGCTCCACTGTCTCCATAGTGAGGACAGGACTCTTGCCTAGGATGGAGGGGACCTCCTTACTGAGCTGGGAGACCACCACCGCCCAGTTGCACTCAGTGACCGGGGAGACCATCCCTATGCATGGTTGTTGCAGGCTACAACTCAGGATGGAGTGCATGCTGGTCTCCCATAACTTTTGTCTCGCCTCAATCCAAGATGACTACATCCTGGGGATGGATCTTCTCGTCTGCCAGAGGGCAGTTCTCGACCTACAACAGATGACCCTGGCCCTGGGGGGACACACCATTACCCTGGCCTCTGAGCCACTGCCACAGGCAGTGAGACCTCACCCACCGTAAGCTCGGTCAGCATGTACTTGCCCACCAGCTCCGAACTCTGCAGCAGCTTTGCTCCAAGCCCCAGTGACCCATCCGTCTCCGCCCCCGCCGACTACTTCATGTAAAAAGGGTTGTCACTGAAGAGAAGATCTGGGAGATGCTGGATTCCGGAGTCATCAAGCCATCCACCAGCCCATGGGCTGCGCCTACTGTCCTAGCTAAGAAGAAGAATCGCACCTTGCGGTTCTGCTTGGACTATCGCAGGCTCAACGCTATCACCAAAATGCATTCCTATTCTCTGCCCCGTATTGATGACACCCTTTATACCCTAGCCGGCTCACAGTGGTTCAGTTCACTGGATCTTCATAGCAGTTACTGGCAGGTGGAGCTGTCTAGGACGGAGTCTGTGGCATTTCCGAGTTCTTCCCTTAGGGCTCTGTAATGCTCCTGTTATCTTCGAGTGGCTTATGGAATGCATGCTTGTGGGGATCCCGGAGAGCTGCTGTGTTGTCTACTTGGATGACCTGCTCGTCCATGCACCTAACTTCAGTGATGCAGCAGCCAACCTATGGCAAGTGTTTGAGGCTATCCGCTGAGTGAATGTACGGCTCAATCCGGCCAAGTGCAGCCTCCTGCAGCGGTCTGTCAAGTTCCTGGGTCACATCGCGAGGCAGCAACGGACGGCCTCCTACTACAGGCGGTTCATCCGGACCTCTGCTGACATCGCCGCTCCCTTGCACCAGCTGACCAGAAAGGAGGTTGCCTTCCAGTGGGGTCCCAACCAGCAAGCTGCCTTGGACCAACTGTAGACTGCGCTTGTCTCTGCCCCAATCCTGGCGCGTCCTGACCCTACCCAGCCATTCATCGTAGGCACGGATGTCAGTAGCAGGTGTGGACTCGCACTGGGTCTCGGTCGGTCATTGTGCAACGGGACAGACTGGCCCCATACCACCCCATGGTCAGCTCGGTCCTCAGAGGTCGCTAGCAGTCTTGATTCTGCAGCCCCAGACAGTGGCCCTGAAACCTGGCCCATTATCCCCCAGCAGTGCTGCCCAGCGGCAGCTAAGGAGGTCTTTACAGCGGCAGTCATCACATCTACAGGACATCGTGCTGGACTAAGGTGGGACTGGCTCAAGTGGGTGCCGGGACACCTGAATCTGAATTGCTAACCACCCAAAGCCAGAGACAGACGAACATGTAAATTAGGGTTGCCAGCTCTCACACATCTAGTGTGGCACTCATTCTTTCAGACTCAAGCAAGCAGTCCTATGGCAAATCTATATTGTAGCACCGGTGGGGCGCATGTCCCAGCATGCCCCACGTACAGTTGTAAATACCCCCTGTGTTGCTTTTGTTATTGTTAATGGTTATATGTCCTTATTGTCGCTCGTGTGTTTGCCCATGTCTTGCGTGACCCTGCCTGATCCCTGTGTGTATTTAGCTTACGTAAATCTATGTAAATACAGTATACCGGGATTTCAGATATTGGGCCAGTTTCAGTTTCCGACGGGCGGATTTTAAATAAAACTTGAGCTACAGATTTTTGCAGAGCTGAGCACCACTGCCAATATTTTAAGCGTTCGGGGTCTTTAATTGGTGTGGCTGGTTACTTACTACTCTGTGAGCCGCGGGACGAAAGTCTCCCGCAACGGTTCTGGCATGCTAGTATCGGGTCACTTGATAGTTTTGCTTTTCGACTCACGGTTTTAGGATAGTTCAGCGTGAAATCCTCGCGTTTGCGGGATTTTCGAGGTGTCAGCTGACTTTTGGATGGACCCTTATCCTCTGTATTGAAGTTATCTTTCATTCATGAACTTTGCTAATTCATCAGCATATTGTTGTGATTCACATTTATTCACATTCAAATTCCAAATCAGATTGGTCAATATGAGCCTAGTTTGGTTCTTGTAGGTTACTTTTTTTTGGGTGTTTTGGCCACTGGCCTGTGATGTAGTCCATATATTGCAAAGGCATGTGGCCACAGAAGTAAATAAAGTGATGATAGGTGTGCAAATATATTTGTAAAATGTTTCAGAAATCGTGTTTTGCAAAAAACAACATTGTGATGTATGAGGGTATTTTCAGACATTGTGGTGTATGAGGGTATTTTCATTGTTAGTAAGGTTTATGTATAAAAATTGTGCCTTTTTCCGACCACATGCCTAATAAACAAACTGCATGAACTATGACTGACTGACCACATTTGACTTGTGAAAAAGTCATTATCAGCCTGGTCAGTTTGCACCTAGTTTGATCCTTCTGGGTCACTTTTTAAGTGTTTTGTTTTAGATCTCCTGCAATTTGCAATTATACATAGAGCTCAATTAGACCTAAGTGAAATGCGCAAAAATAAATACACAAATGTGCTGAAATACGTTTGTGACTCTTTTCACAAATCAGGGTTTGTCTAACAGAAATGCATTTTAATATGACTGACAGTGTGAGTTTTGAGAACAGGAAACAGGCTTCCGATGTCGAGACTGTGCTGTTTTAACCCCTTCTGCCACACAAACTTACCAGTCATTGGCAGATGAACTGTGGATTGTGAAAGAATTCACAAATGAGACTGGTCAGAATGAGTCCGGTTGGACCTGTGATTTTTTTTATTCGCGTTTGACAATAAAAAGGCAAAATATAATATTGGTCGATTTCAGGGTAGGGGAGACGTCATCAGCATTCACAAATCAACAAAATGCCACCCTGTTTATTAGTTTACTAGTATACCTCATTACACTTTAGAGGTAAATTAAACAGAATCCCGAATCGCTAATGGCAAAGTATCTTTACAGCAGTGTGAATAATTCGGATCCATAACGAGGAGAGTGTGCAAGACCTGCACAACTAGCGTTATAACGTTCTCAACTTATAACCTACGGCTTACATATATGTAAATACTTATTACTATTTGCTGGAACACCTCCACTACTATCGATTGCACACTATTTATAGGTATTTATAATTTTTTTTTAATGTCTGTTGTCTCTTTATACTTATGTGTCTTTACGTATGTTACTTGTTTGAGAGTCTTGGAGCTAGGCAACCATGCATATTTCACTGTACCGTGAATGTGACAAATAAAACTTAGAAACTAATTAACCTTAATATTCCAGAATTGAAATTACATTAATATTCCAATACTGCCTTATATTACTTGCTTTTTTGTTTTACTTCAATCCCAGACTGCAATATGGAATTACTACACACTCCTAAATGTTTTGTTGCTGTTGTTCGTTTTCACAGTGAAATTGCATATAGTATAGACACTGTAATCTTGAAAAGGCAAATAATATTCTTCATTTCTAACTAAACATGCCATTGTTTAGAAGTACAGGGACAAAGTGTTTCCGTTAGTCATACATTACTGATTTAATCGCCAGTTTTTCTGGTATTAAAATCTCTCAGGGGATGATTTTCCCCCCATGAACAAATCGGTTTATGTACCTAACAGTTTAACAAGCTTTAATAAAGGAGTCCAGGCCATTTTAATCTGTCACACTGGAGATTTAGGGGCATTTAATAAGACCAAGGAAAAAATGAATGAAGATAAAACAATATTCCAAAAGTAATTAAAACCTGAGGCCTAATTTAGCTGTTTTCTTCAGATCTTGGAAGTTAAGAAGCCCATCTATCAATGTGCATTTTCACATGCAATTCTGCAGTAATTACAGAGCATCAACAACTGTAGGGTAAGAAAGTAGGTCAGTGATTTGAGTTTGCAGGAAGGGCCAGTTCATATATGCAGTCATAAATCCCTTTATACATCATGGTTACTGTAATGTCATCACATGCCTGAAGCAGTTCGTTTTATGAAGATCATTCCCATGCATAGTCTATCATCCTCCAGTTATTTATTCCTTCATCACAAAACTATATAAAGATATAGAGCATTATTAGCATTTACAACATTTTATGAGGAATTGTATATTCCTAGGGAGATTGTAATATCAGTCCAAATGTTATGAGTCTGGGTCTGCAGTATAATGTTTTAAAATGTTCTGATTGGCTGTGAAAATTTCAGACTGTTAGCTACATGACACGGTGCGTTCCATAATCTTTAATGCAAAATTATTAACTCATCAAAAGTATAAGTGACGGGTTTAGATATAATTCAAATTCAGAATTTGCTTGCGTTTGATTAGCCCTTATTAACGTCAGTAGAAGTGAAATAGGTGTTTCTCTGTTGTCTTTTAATGATATAAGACTATTGAGATCCGTGTGTTAATATAGCTAAACAATTTGCGCAATATAACTAAAAAGTCTTTTCCTGAATGATACAGCAGTCCCTGAT
This sequence comes from Stomatorhinus walkeri, assembly GCA_026784285.1. Taxonomy (NCBI): domain Eukaryota; kingdom Metazoa; phylum Chordata; class Actinopteri; order Osteoglossiformes; family Mormyridae; genus Stomatorhinus; species Stomatorhinus walkeri. The sequence continues at coordinate 50,548,821 of JAODUD010000001.1, read as the reverse complement.
GGGTTACATGGGTTCTGGTCCTGTTCAGACAATAATGGCTTCACCTCTGTACGGTAACTGATCCCTACAGTGCTATGGTGGAATTAAATGACCCACTTCCTTTTGCTGTGTAATTTTTGCAGATAGCAGTGAGATTGCCCCACGGTGATCAGACCCAGATCGGGTGGCTTTTCAGACCATCATGTCCCACATACCTACTGCTGCCCTGTTTTGATACTTGGGGCTCAAAAACAAACGTCACAATTTGTCAGTCAGTTTTCGAGGATTGCTGCAATCAGTGTTCCCCTAAGGATCTCTATGGTCATGAACCAACATCCCACCGGATGGTGGCATCTCCTTCAAAGATACAATCTTCCACTCACTTTCCCTGACTGCCCGTGGGCTGTCTCTTCTCTTGTGAGACAGGGATCCTTCATTTCAGCTACTTACGCAAAGGCTCTGTCACCCTGATAGCCATACGTCACTGTGCCAGGAGGAGGGTACTTAATTTCTGAATCGTTAATAATTAGCATTCATTCTGTGGCTCACAATAGGGCGTATTACTATCACTGTCCCTCTTCGCCGGCTTCTGACCCAGGATGTGCTCTTTTGTGTCTGTCCTCACCTCAGAAAGCACATGTGTCCTTTGGCTTTGCCCACCACTCAGTTTATTAAACTCCCTTAGCATCTGTATGAAGATCATAAGTGATTAAGAAATTCAGTGAGATTAACAAGTGAGTCAGCTCTGCAAAAATGCTCTATCGGTGTCTAGGCTGGTACATGATGGTCCAACTGGTGGGGTCACCCACAGATAGCGTCATAGGCCACAGAATACCTGACTTATTTTTTGCTCTTGGAGCATCTAAATCATGCCATTCCACACCTTCAGTCCTTGAATTTACACCCAATACGATAAATCCCACTTGACACCGAAAATGAGGTCATGTGATGTTGGATGCATTGTAATTGCACACAAATAAACCTCTCTGGGTGATAGTGTGATGTGATTTATTTATCATTTTGAGGCGTGCAGACTCATAAAACAGTTAAGATCTCTTTGATCTTGTTTTGAACACTTCGGTGCCCATAAAGGGCTTGAATATGAATCATGTAGCTGCCGGGTCTTTACTTGAAGGGAGAGTAGGACTGGACTCCGAGGAGGGCTAGAAGAGGTCACAGAGCACGTGGGGCTCTACTCCCACACAAGAACAGGAGCGGTGGCAGCTGGCTGTCATTGCGCATTTCACCATCACGGAATCTCCTGCTCATGGGTCATGTAACGTGCAGGCCACACACATGAACACGAAAGCCTCTGACCCCTCTGGAATAAAGCCCGCTCCAGGCAGTGAGTAGTGAAGGCGTGACAGGCCGACAACTATGTAGCACAAATAGAAGGAGCGTGAGTGGCCATTTGAAGACAACTGTTTCCATAAAAGTCCCCTTTAAAAGCTTTGGCTGTCATGCTGCATTCAAAATGTCAATACTGGAGGAAAAAAAACATCAAGTTATCAGTGGATATGATAGAAACTGCCTGCTCAACTGGCAGCTCTTTGATGCAAGCCATACTTCTGGATCAGAGGAGAAAAAACAGAAAAGTAAATATCTGTAATGACACATGTCACTTATCACCATAAATTACTGGAAGATTCCACAGAAACCAATACAGTCATGCTGGTCACGCAGTGCCTCCCCCCCCCCCAGCAGTGGCACTCATTCATCTTTATTTCTCATGTGATCTCTGGTCCTTACAGGCAGGTACAGTGATTTCTCATACTTCCTGCAGAAGCCAAACTGCAACTGCAGGCTTTATGTGAAGTGAAACTTCCAGAAAGTCCTTATCATTTCTTTGCTCGATCTGGGGTGCATTTGGAAGAAGATTACAGCTGTTACCAGCCCCTCTGCTTCCATCTCCATTCTGCTCTCGATTAATAGCAAACCTGAAAACGTCACTGCATCACTATCAGAGCCATGCCCGTGGTGATCCGCCAGGACTCGGTCTGGACCTCCAGTGTCTATATTTCCAATTACGTTAATAAAACAATCTTGTTTGGGTTTGGTTATTGCTGGAGTGGAGCAGCAGAGCACACTGTCAGCTGGATGATGGGTAAAATTACCTCTTTATTAGCTCCTGCAGTACAGGGTGATGGCTTCGGAATTAATATGAAGGGCTGGCAGTTTGCTACTCCTGACGACAGACCCTCGCTGCGTAGACCTAACCAGAGCAAGCAGAGTGGCAGAAGAGGCGGTGCAGCCCCTACATTAATAAACACGGCTCCAAGCTCGCTAGCTCCTGTAAGATAGGGATACAGATGCAATGTCCCACTTGATGTCTGTCAGCCGGAGATGGCAGCTCAAGGTTGAGGGAACCGTGAAGGTCAGCCATGGGCCAGAGGTGGTCCATGAGTATTTAACTTGCTTGAGAATTTAACTTGCCAATGAATGCAGTCTTCAGTTTTACCTTATTACTCAGATGGCCGTTTTCTTGGGATATAAACCAACCCACATCCAAAATCAGCATGCCCTCCACCACCCTACATCTGCCCTTAGAAACCAGGGATATATTTAGATTCCCTGTTGTTTTCCTTGCTAATGACTGAGAACCTTCTTAAGGGCTTTGCTGTGGATTGACAGTATAAATAGCAGACTCTGTGCTTTTTATTCATGACTCACAGTGCTGCGGGAGTAACAGGCTTGACACTTATTGGCAGATCACGCTGTAAACGTCTGGGTTCTCTGTTACTTTCCTAAGCATGCCCCCACCATTGATTTATTCACTGGGGGGGCAAGTTTTTTTTTTTTAGCTCTCAAACATGCTAACAGTGGAGCTGGTGTCATGGGTTTCTTAAGTATTGCCAGGCGATACTAAAAGCGGTCTAGTGAGATTTAGGCAGGAATGATTCGCTAAGTCTTCAGTTCTGGATTAAAATCACTCGAGTGTTACTTTTTTGATAATAGGTTGTTGAGTACTGTACAGGAACTGTGAGAGGCCTCAGGAAGACCGCATAGGACAACGTGCTTTGACAGCCAGGATTTGGTGCTGGGAGTGATCCACGATGACAGCCGCTAGTCGAGATGGACGGACCCCACGGGCCGCGGCGTCAGAGCGCCCATGCGGTGACGTTGCCATCCACCTGTCGACTTCAGCTCTGTCCAGATTTTAATTTACGCTGGGGAGAAATCAAAGGGAGCTTAAGCAGAAGCAAGCTGCCTTTTAGCATCACATCACAATCCGTGCCTCACACACGGGCACCTGAGATAATTACACACCCAGCAGACAGGTTCTCTTTCACTGCCAAGCCCAGCTCTCCTGTAGAATTTGGCCTTGAGGAGCAGTGGTTAAGCAGCAGTTAAGAGTCAGGGCCTTAGGCCAGAAGAGGGTAAATGATGGCATGCCTTTGAGTATAGTGCTTGACCTAAATCTTGGCTATATGACCAGCAGTATAAAAGGGTAATAAGTACAAGCTCTGTGTACTTATTTCAGTGCATAAGGAGTTCTTCCCTGGCCTTTCCACACAAGTGTCTTCTTTTCATATTATGGTCTCTGGACTTCAGAGACGTTTACATCTACAGTTTTTACATTTTTTATATCTCCATTTGTCTGAGTGTCAATTCTTCTGAGGCCAAGAGCAAACTAGACCTTGGATGTGCGTCAGCAGCACCAGCAGAATGAACATCTTTCAGACCTCATACAAGGAAACACTGTCCAGGCAAATTCAACAAGGTCTTCATGTGACTTCAATGTACAAGGCATGTTTGAGGCATGTACAAGGCACATACAAGGCATGCACAAGGCATCTATAGGCATAAATATGGCATGCATGAGGCAATTATAAGGTATGTTCAAAGCATGTCTGAGACATGTACAAGGCATGCTCAAGGCGTGTACCATGCTATGCAAACACAAGGCTGATTCACTGTTCTGCTTGTCAAAATGGGACATGCATTGGATTAACTCTGCTTATACATATGTATGTACATGTAAAATATAAACATATATACATGTAAAATATAAACACATGCCACATTCCTGGGAAGGGTTAGGGTTAGGGTTAGGGTTAGTCATTCAGACTTAGCAGTACTTTATAGAAGAGAAGGGGGGCTATTCTTAGCTTTAAATGTGACAATGGCAAAATTGTGTTGAGAAATCTATGATGGAACTACATGTGCATCACTGACCTGCTTGTAACTTAAAAGATGAACTGAAACTGTATTCTCAATTAATTGGATAAGAAAAAAGACTGAAAACTGGTTAAAAAGCATTTTAAATAAAGATAAGGATTAAAGGGTTTTAAAAGCACATATTTTATGGTGATAAGTATGACTAGAAATTGGAGTTTTAATACTCTGGTGTAAGCTAAGGTCATGTCTAAACAATAGCAGCATGTTCTAATTGTGTGATTGAAAGACTGGATATTAAGCATGTATTTGAAATAACACATGGAACTCAATCAACCACTGTAGACGTCCTTAGTTAAATCTTGGGCCTTATGAAACCATTTTCACAATGGTAAAGTGTAAACAACCTTCAGCACAGAACATATTCACTAAATATGCGGTTTTTCCACACAGACCAATTTAGTATTTGGACTATTTTTGTACAACAGCGCATAGACTTACCCTAAATGAGAAGGGCAGATTTTTATTAATTATTTGTGTGGAGAATCTGGCATGAGGTTTGCCAGTGGGTGAATTTCTGCTCTGTTTTCTACACTGTTATTAATGTTTGCAGTTCATGGTCTTCTTGGATCTGAAACATGTGACATGATATTATCCATTACAGATAGGATGCTTTAATTAGACATTTTAGGAGGTAATTCCTGCAATAATGTTTTCTGTGACACAATGTACTGTAAAAAGGTAATACAGCATTAATAATATTCATCTTAGTTATGACACAATGGGAACAAAAAAGTAATTTCTGTACATATTTAATGGACTCAAAAGACAAACACATATAATGGCCTTGTTCTGTTCATTACATTCATTTGAAGAGAGCTTGCTAACATGCCTCTGTTCCTTTTACAATTAATGTGATTCCTAAAGCGCTTGCTCCTGCGTATCCAACGTGAATCCAGGGGAGGATTCCTTAGCACTGTACTGGCCTGTGGACGTGTCCCTGGAAGTGGAACCATGAAGCCGAGTGAAATTGTTAAGAATGAAGGCTCAGTGTCGAAGAGTTAGGCTTCATTGTTGGTTTTCCATCGACTAAACTCAGCACTGACATACTACCTGAACGCGGCCAGTGCTGATGCAGTACCTGAACATGGGTGGCGGTAACCCTACCTGAATGGAGTTATAAGCAGCTCCCCTCCACATGGACACAGTAATATGAAATGGGACATTAGTGACCGTGCAGGCTGGCCCTCGCCGCTGGGGATCACACAGGACCTTGGTTAGCCTCATTACCTGCCATCAGTGTTTATTTAGCTCCGACAGTGGGGCAGGTAATGAGGCGGCCCACAGAGTTTGGCTGGCTTTGCTCTTTTGTTAAAAGACCTAGTGGGTCTAACAAGGAAATGAGAAATGTGTAAGGAGACTGTCCTGTAACTGCCGGGGCTGGACCCAGGTGTCCTGGTGGCACAAGCTTCATTGTGGACATGACGTCAAACCCGATGTTTAGCGAGAGCCACAGCAACAGAATTCTGATCTTCCTCAACACTGCATTCACGCAGCTATTTATCTAAACATTCGCATCTGGGTAAGAGCAACCAAGCACCAGCTGAACCTTTGCAGAAGGAGGCTTAGTGATGTCGGTCCTGTTGCATTCAGGGCCATCTAGGTGCGTCCTTGGGGATGGAGCACTGCACCCCCGCCCACTCACCTCCCTGTCCACATTAATCACTCTATCTCCATTCCTTTCTTAAGCTCTGGAGTAATTGATTCCCACTGACAGGCCAGGGAAACTGGAACAATGAGGAGGGCTTTCAAATGTATTGGGAGCCTGATCCATTATATGCTCCGCAAAGGGACTCATTCAGAGCCCAGTTCAAGACCAGGGTGGGCTCTGATCAGCCCTATGACATATTCGCTTCCCATTAGATGTCAAGGGTCTGATTACTGTCAGCCATGGTGGTTGTTTGAAGCCTAATAAACTCAGAGCATCTGATTAAAGTCCGGGCTCATTATGATCAGCTGGAAAGGGGATGTCAGCCTCAGAGAAGATGAAAAAGCCACGTGAAAACACCGGGAGACCATTTAAAGTGGATCATATTAGGCAAGGTCAGGCGGGATCTGTTTGATGGGAGCTGACCCGCCGGGTGGAGTGCTGAAACTCAGCACTAACGTGATAAAGTGATATCTGTTTAAGGCCGCATTTGCCCGTGATGTACAAACTCCCTCTGCTAATCCTCCAATAAGCGTCGCTGCATTATTCATCGTTGCTTAGAGGGATGACAAAAAATGGATGAGTCGTATTTAAGGTGAAAAACATCAGCTAATTCTGCATCTCCAAACGAAAACAGAGAAAATAACACAAAGAGAAAGTTATTTTTCCGAAATGTGTACTTCAGCTCTACCAGAGCTGTAAATAAAGTGGCCAGGCACAGCACAAAGTCCCCGCTGATTCCTTCGGGGACACCTCTGTGAGTACAGGAGGGCTCCTTTGACATCAGGGGAAAGGCAGTCTGCCTCATTAGAGCAGTTTTCTGTCGAAAACGGTGAATCAATAGCTGACCCTCAGGAGCTTCGTGCTGCTCAGCAGAACCAGGGAGGTTCAGTCATCTGCCATCATCCCCGGGTAGCTTGGAAAGAGCTTCCGTCAAATTTGTGGGAAACATGAGCGCAAACACTGGCCCAATTTGCCCTGTTCCTGTTTATTTACCTTAACACGTCTGTTTATGATGCACACCTTAACCCGCCCTGTAGGGCAGGCAGGAGAAGAACAATGACATGGGCTGGGCAGCTTCTTTTCAGTGCATAGCATTGTGGATGAAGATCAGGATTCGGTGGGCGGCAAAGATTAGAAGACAACATGACCACATGCCTTCTGCTCTAGGAAGACATATTGGTACATGACCTAGAAAGACAAAAGAATCTCCTTCATCAGAATTTGAATCATTTTTGATGACCACACAACTGTCTGTGGAATTTGTTTTCAGTACAGCATGGTTGGTAAGCTCAAATCAACTTTGTCCATAGCATATGTTATAGTCTAAGTAAAATCCATCTATTCATCTATTTCTATGAGCACTCAAGCCTAGATCCTATCCCAGGAGGTGCTAGTGACAGGGACTCACATAAGCAGCTGCACATCCTCTCTGAACATGCTCACTAAGTGTAGTGCCTATAGAACATAATCTGGCAGAAAATAATTTCATCATGAATTACATTATTGTCAGCCACACTTGAGACCCCCCCCTAATGGGGGACAGGCTGTTTGTTTGGTACATGTGCTGCCAGGGCCTTGGTTGGAGGGCCTTTTCACTTCATGGTGAAAAAGTAGGGCAAAGAATTTAAGAAGCACAAGCACCTACTAGGTCTAATGGAGGTCTGTCCAGGGTTGTTAAAAAGAGCCCTTGGGTTCTGTAAATCCAGAGAGTTGGATAAAGAATAGCGAATGTAACACCAGGAACATTCAGCATCGACATGGAAAGGCCTCACTAAGCAGCTGTTGTTACCTATTTTCCAAATGAAACTCAAAGGGTGAGATGTTTTCAGGGTTACTGCCCAGCTTCTGCAGAAGGGTCACTAAAAGAACCTCTCAGGGTTACACTGCAGCAGAAAAACTAGGAAATGCTGAGGTTCCAGATATCCCTGAATGCAGAGAGGGTGGTAGGAGGCAAAGGAGAATAGTACAGTGATTGTGTATGCAGTGCTGGTCAGTTCATAAGATGACATTGGCGGCCATCTAGGGCACTGACTTAGCAAGCCAATTTCACTTTGTCTCAGACAGGTGGTGCTAGTGCTGACCCTTCTGTAGTTGCTATTTGGGCTGCCTTTTTTGGGATGTCACTGGGTAGTATTGACCCAGTCTAGATGATCGCTATGCCGACACACTTAGCAGACAGCTCCTTTGCTGCTGTTAGTGGGTGAATCTCATACACAGGGTGGGAAAGAGCCTTAACAGGCCAGATATCTGAGGGATAACAAAGTGCCATAACAAGCTGGGTATCTAAGGGATAACAAATAGCCGTAATGAGCCAGATATCCAAGAAATAACAAAGAGCTGTGACGGGCCAGGTATCTGAGAGATTACCAAGAGCCGTAACTGGCTGGGTATCCAAGGGATAACAAAAAAACGTAACAGACCAGATATTTGAGGGATAACAAAGAGCCGTAACGGGCTGGTTGCCTGAGGGATAACCAAGAGCTGTAATGGGCCACATATCTGAGGGAAATCAAAGAGCTGTAATCAGCCAGGTATTTGAGGGATAATAAATAGCTGTAACAGGCTAGGTATCTGAGGGATAACAAAGTGCCTTAATTGGCCAGGTATCCAAGGGATAACAAAGGCCTTAATGGGCCAGGAATCCTATGGTTAAGAAAAAGCTATAATGGACCAAGTATTTGAGGGATAATAAATAGCCGT